>JAZGTI010001416.1:32490-44757 GCA_036877585.1 Botia kubotai
CCCCCCCTTTCAGTAGTGGTGCAGCCCGTTCGTGCAGCTTCCATCGATTTATAGGCCTATCCATTTTAAAGGGTAGCAGGTTGGGATCAAAGGCTGTGATTATTGGAGGAACAGTTGGCAACACGCATATGTGGATCACATCATTTTATACAGGGCAGGCAAATTGTCATGATCTAATTACGTTTTTTTTTTTTTTTTTTATTCATTTTAATTTTAATCTGAGCTGGCTATTATTTGATATGGCTCAATGTATAAACATTATACAACAGTATATTATACAATCTCATTACATAACAATTTTATTTAGTATATTATTTTGTTATATGAAATTTTGTTAAAATATTACCGACGAGGCAGCTGCACCATGACTCAAGGTGCCCCTCCCAGCTTTGTCCAGGGTCCCTTGAGATTAAAAGACTATTTTGTGGTTTAGTCATTTGGCCATAACGTTATGCCTTTATGTACCTCATATATCTAATGTATCTCAATGACGGTTATCATTTGTCAATATCATTTTGATTAATACTCAGTTTAAAGTTCAAGGAACACATTATCACTTGCTAAATCTGGCTAATAATAATATAAATACATATTTATTTATTACCAATAATGTTAGTGTATATTACACATACATATACCGTGCATAACAGTATGTGACATACAGTATATGGCATGGAGTAAATTTTTCACATCCTGATAGCAGTCACAAAGTAAATACAAATACATTTATATTAATATATATTTTATGTGGAGGGCGCAGGACTATAAATCATAAATCATCTTCAAATTATTGCATTCGGTCCAAACTGTATATGTTTGGGCAGTCTATTGTCAGATGAACTCAATCTATACAGATATGGGATCTTATTTTTCACCACTAGGTGGCATTATGTTTTCATTTTATTTATCCAAGAAACGTCAGCGCTGATTATAGCAACACACACGTAATTTTCAGCATTTCAACAGGAGAAATCGTTGGAAACGATAAGAATGCCCAGACCACAAATAGCTAGATTTGTGTAGCACTAATCAAACGTATAGCTTATGCCTGAATGACAATTCTGGTTTCATGTGTACTCATGCTACTCAAATACGGTGTGGAAATATTAATTTAAAAGCAGAGCCAAAGCAAAGAGCTCTGTTGTAAGTGGAGAAAATAGATTCACTAATATTGATAGTTACTTATTAACAAAAGCCCTCTTAGGTCCCTGCTGAACAGCACTAGGGCGCTATTATGTATCCAAAATAGCAAGGGCCCTGAATACATCATCTACATAATCTCTGTTATTTGACTCACCAGCTAAATGTGCAGAGGCACAAACTTTTACTGTCAAATTAGGTGAATACTAATTAATTTGGACTCAATGTACGTTCTTAAAAATAAAGATTCCTAAAAGGTTCTTGGTTGAGCTGTATGGTTCCTTTGAAGTCCGCAGAATCTTTTTGTTGCACAAAAGGCTCTTTGTAGGGTAAAGGGTTCTACAGACTATAAAAGGGTAGGAAAGAAAGAGTTCTTTTAAGAACTTTTGATGAAAGTGTATTTATTTAAAAATGACCTCAAACATTTCAAGTTTTTAATAAAAAATACCATTAGATGAAATAGCACACCAGAAAACTACACAAATATGTGACGTAATAAACCAAGCTTATTTATCACCACCTTCTTAACAGGGTTTAGAAGGAGGATGGCCTTACGTAATAAGGGGAAGGTTGTAGTATTACTGCTCAAAAGATGTCACAAGTCTCCACCTCTCGAATCATCGCCTTCTCTTTTCCTCATTCACGCACATGGTTCACGCAGAGAGGTGAGACTTCATATGAAGATACATTAAACTTTATATTTCTCCTTCCATCTATATCCGCATCCACTGCTGTTAGCTGGCAGTATTAGCTGTATCACTAGTGTACTGCAGCGCTGTGTGATACAGCTAATACTAACCTTAGCTATCGGCAATGAATGATCTTTGACGAAGACACTCGTTTTCATATAGTTTGTTTTAGAGATGACTTTAAATTAGCATTAGGGCTAGGATTTGTTAAGATTATTAAATTTGGCGGGGAGTTGGATGAACATCCATAAATTTGGATGTTCGTGTGCTATCTTTTGGGACTAAACCGAAAAACGTGCAACTTCCTTGAACGTGAGCAGCAGCAGCCGCTCGAACGAGAACAATGTGAGACGGATTAGTTGATAAATAGACTGCTTTAACCCACTAAATATACATATTAGACGCATTCAAATAAACGCTGTTTTGCATTGTTATCTCCTCTGATGTTGAAGTGAATGATGTTGTTTATTGTTGGCACGGAATGTCTTTTTAAAAACCGTGTACGTGGTTGACGGCGTGTAGCCGTAGCCGCACTGAACTTTAAATTTTAGCGCAATATTTAAATAAATAAAATGTTAATGCGTTTGACGTTTTTATATTTGGTGTTTGTGGGTCGTGGGTGTTTTCATTGACTCTATTGACCGTAACGGCACAGGTACCAATAAGGAAATGGTACTGCGACTGTTGTATTTTTTTACAACCAACATAATGTTACTGATAAGCGCGGTTGTATTTTACTCCAGTATGTGCAGCATGGCATTAAAGCATAATATTGAACTTTTCTTATCTCTTCAGCGCCTGGACAAACTCAATTTCAGTTGTCAAAGTGGCCATAAAAGCTAATTGTGCGAAATCTGCTAAGTGAAATAGTTAAATATATTTACTAATTCAAAGCTGAATTGTCTAAATGTATCTGTAATATCTATTATTTTTTTGCATTTCAATTTTATTGTTCTAACGGGCAGCCTTTGGGGTATGTTTGCAACAAATTACTCGCCAGTACTTTCTTAAAATCAGAACCCTGTGGATTAGATCCAGCAGCCATTGTTTGTTCTATAATATGGTGTTTTCAAAAGAGAATATTCAGTACAGAATAACAAAACGGGTGACTTATAGGTTTATCTCTAAAAGCAGCTGGCCTGTAAACTGACATAGATGACACCACCCAGCTCTGTGCTTCTCCCTACTTAATCTTCCCTTAAGAAAATTAACCACGTTTTTACTACAAAAGAGATAACTATAGTTAAACCATGGTACTCACAAATAAACATTGTTCTGCTGCAGCAATTATTGTTTAATCATAGTATTTTTAGTAAAACAGTGGTTACACATGATAATAGACCAAAGAGCCATGGTTACTACACTTTAACTGTAAGAAAATCATGGTTCATTACTATAAAGGTTGATCTTGTTTGCTATTGCACTGATGTTCCTACCGTATCTCTATGGAGCTGTGAGCAGCAGGTGTGGGCTTAAAGCGGTTCAAATAAAGAACTCCTTCACTTAGGTCTAAAAATAACTTAAGATGAGCTTGATCTTGTCTGCTAATATGTCTATAAATGTTTACACAAATATGTATGATAAAAATCGAAATCTTTTCTTTTCTTATCGAGCATTCAAAAAATGATGAAGAGGGTTTGTCTTCGCCTTCTCCTCAGATCTAGCTGGAAAATGATAAACACCATGTGTTGTTTTAAGGCAAAAACAGTGGGGACTCTTGAATGTGCGTTAAAAACATGTTTTCACTTGGAAATTATACCTGTATGCTACTCCCTCTCAATGTTTGCTTGTACCCCTTGGTTCTTTGTTTTTCTTTTAACGTTCTCAGATTGGGTGGTGAAGGTCATGGATGAGACTCAACTGCAACTTGAAGCTTGATGTTAACAAGTCCACCCTCACATTCCTGACTCTTCATCCCTGCACTGCCTCTCCTGACTTCAGCCTTTTCACTCTCGATCTCTCCGTTCATCATGGGGGACGCTGGCTCCACCAGCTCCATGCGTCTGAAGCAGGAGATCTCCCTGCTGCACGGTGTCTGTCTCATTGTGGGGAACATGATTGGCTCAGGAATCTTTGTATCACCCATAGGTGTCTTACAGCATACAGGATCTTATGGTCTATCGTTAATGGTTTGGGTCATTGGGGGGATCTTCTCTGTGTTTGGTGCCCTGTGTTATGCTGAGCTGGGCACCACCATCCGCAAGTCAGGGGCCAGTTACGCCTACATCCTGGAGTCCTTTGGAGGTTTCCTGGCGTTTATCCGTCTGTGGACATCGCTAATGATCGTGGAACCGGCCTGCCAGGCGGTCATCGCTCTTACTTTTTCTAATTACCTAGTAAAGCCCTTCTTTCCCACCTGCCCAGCTCCATATGACGCTGTACGGCTCATCGCAGCTCTCATCATAGGTGAGTGCTTCTGCATTGGTGCGTGCTTCAACATGCGTCACCTCAAATGGTGTACATAGTGGCATAATACAGGCTTGCTTACCCGGATGATCGCTACTGTTTACTGTTCACACGGAGTTGTTTAAAGCAGATTAACATGAAGCACTTAATGTTACAGTGTTTTGATGTTATCAAGTTGATCACACACAAATGTATTGCCTGGAAGTACTGAAAGGGCACAGCACAGTATGTACTTAAGGACCTGATGAGAACACATTACATTCAGTCTAAATCATGTTTGGCAAACCCTTTGTAAAGGGCAAACCCTTTAAATGTATTTAATTATTCTAGTTATTCTAGTTGCATTTAAAATTAATTTATTTGCAAAGCAGTTTCTTTGAGTCCCACAAAATCAAATATTGTTTCCTCATATATTTACACTGACACATTTGGCAGACGCTTTAATCCAGTGCTTTACCAACCGAGCTACAAGAAGAGACGTGGGGTATGTAGTGTGTTGTGTGCTAAGAACATTTAAATTATTTTATCAAATCTTTCATAACTCCAGGAAAACCTGGAGAAAACCTGTTTTTCACTGAATTATTTTAGTAAATACTTCCTTAATCAGTCAGGACAAATTTGCTTACGGAATGTAGACACACCTGTTTGATTGCATAATTAACGTCACACGAATCTGCTTTGAACGTGTGCTGTAAAATCTATGCTAAAGAAATAGTGTCGCTTATTTGAAAAGGTGATTTTTCTTTTTTGTTAATCTATCATTATAAGTTGTTTTAAATCGATAAGTGCTGTTTATGTTTTGTTTTGGTTCAGTTGTTTATTCCACTGCAGTTGCCAGGCTGCTCTCTGCGTCTCCCTCAGTGATTGTTGGCATTATTCAGGCATTTTAGTTATGTCAGAAGTCCCTGAGACCCTGCCAACTTTTATGAGAAGTTGGTAGAGGTTGCCACACTGAGACCGTGTGGGAATCCTTGCTCATTTGTCACCTGTTGTGTGTTTAGTTTCTTACGGCATGTCAAAGTCCACTCACTCAAGTGCTGTGAGAAACTAATCTAAGCACAAATCAATATATAGGTATAATTGTAAGACATTTATGTAATGTGTGATAGGTCTTTAAATCACAAATCATATTTTAGCATTTTATTCAGGTGAAATTGTGCAGGCTAACATTAAAATGGATACACACCTTTGTTATTCCCTTAATTAGTCTGCTTAGTATCACAGTATCAGTTGTTCGCTCTTTAGGGCAGTTGACTAAAGACCTTGGCCTTCCAGGAACAGCACTGGACAACACTGGACTCTGCAATAAAGTCTTACACTCAGAGATAACTGTTAGCGCTTAGTGAATTACTGTCAAGATTCAGGCCTGGGCTGTTTCTCCCAAAAGAATCATAAGGCTAAGGAGGTTGATGCCATTGATGCAAATGGTCTCTATGATGTAGTTAGGCTTACAATGCTTCTGGTTTGTACTGCTTTGTCAAGAAACTAGATTTCAGCAGTGCCATGTGCTTATTACAGTATTGAATGAACAGTGGAGCTTAATTTGCCAGTTAAAGATCAAGTACAAACAGGAGTCATATGTCAGTGGAAATTCACATACAGACAATGAGTTGTTAAAAAAAAAAAAGCATAGCCTATAATTTTATCTGTCTGTCTACCATAATGGTTAAAGGGAGACGTCACGCATTAGATATTTGACAAATGTTAAAACTTTTTTTGATTTGTCATGTTTTGCCATGAATGTAAATCTCAAAGATTACAAATCTTACAAAGCACTTACAGTCAAAGTTTGTGTTAACAAATTATTAGTATGCAAAGCACTAAGCACTAATATGTGCATGTAAATTATAAAGACCAACAGCGATCGCATCTGGCTTATATATGATTATGTCTACACCTGTGTCTTCTGCAGGTCTGCTGACATTTGTGAACTGTATGAAGGTGAAGTGGGGGGCGATTCTTCAGGTCATCTCTACTGTGGCTAAAGTTCTGGCGCTCATAGTCATCATTATTGCTGGAATGATAGTGCTGGCTCAAGGTACAAACATACAGACACTAAACTACACTCAGATTTTATCAGCACACTTTGGGAAGTCGTTTACCGTTTTCAAGTGGTTTTTGTGAGCTTTAAATAAGCTAGTTAGTCGCATTCGTTCCTTTGAGATTAAAATCGCTGAAATTGTATAATGCTGGTTCCGAAGAATTTTAAGCACTTCCAGATCTGTTATGTTTTCGAACCGAGCACACATGCAGACCTTCAGCTC
Organism: Botia kubotai; assembly: GCA_036877585.1. Lineage (NCBI taxonomy): Eukaryota > Metazoa > Chordata > Actinopteri > Cypriniformes > Botiidae > Botia > Botia kubotai. The sequence continues at coordinate 38,990 of JAZGTI010001416.1, forward strand.
TGTACCTCCTACTGTACCCAGTAATAGTTATTTTTACCTCCCCCTAAGGCATCACGTTTTTGCTGTGTCAAGCTCGTTGGAGTTTCCAAACCTAAAGCTAACAAATAATCAGTATGTGTTTCTGACGGTTGACCACATTTGTATGGCCATGCCACAGGGAAAACAAGCAACTTCCAGGATTCCTTTGAGGACTCCAAGCTGGGACCAGGAGACATGGCTCTGGCTCTGTACGCGGCCCTGTACTCTTACTCTGGCTGGGACACCCTGAACTTCATCACAGAGGAAATTAAAAACCCTGAGAGGTTCACAGTTATACATACATTCATTTACTGTAAAGATGATGTCCTACATATGGGACGTTGACATGATTTGCGGTGTGGTTTGCTTAACTATTATGATATGCGTTCAGCTTTTATGAATCTATATTGTTGGGGGGACCTTGTGTTATAAAAAATTCATTTTGTCACCTGCAGGGCCGTTTAAAGTAATTTAAAGGCAAAAAGGTGAAATTTTGACTAGCTAGAGGATCTACTTTTCATAAACATCTATAGTCTTGATCATGTCTAACTAACCAATCATGTGGGACTTATTGTTAGTTAGAAAGCACCAATATGAAAAGTTTGGTAGTCTGTGGTGCTGGATAATTATTTTTGTGTATTAGCAGTTAACCAATTAGTTGTTGTAACTACATTGGATTACCAAATAGGATGTCCTACTTGCCTGTCAAACTATGTGTGCCTTCATGTGTTGGAGGAGGCATGGCTTTAGTACTTTAAAGGGAGGATGGGATCCTATGCTTTCAAAGCTAGGTTGCTAACGCTTTTCAGCCTCCCTGAAATTGCCTACCCAACCTTTAATAGTATTTGGTTAACAAAATCAAAGTCCATTTTAAAGTGAAAATGGAAAGATACATATATATATGTATGTGTATATATATATATGTATACATATAATTGATCAAAATCTCTGTTTATCTGCTAAAGGAACCTGCCGTTGTCAATAGCGATTTCCATGCCCATCGTCACGATAATCTACATCCTGACCAACGTTGCCTACTATGCTGTATTGGATAAGAATACGGTGTTAAACAGTGAAGCCGTGGCTGTGGTAAGATTTTTGAAGATCTGGATTTTCTAGTTTCACTATCTAAGTACAATTAACAAGTTACGGCAATACCAGTTTTTTTTAACTCCTGAATATCTCAAGCTAATGTAGCTAAACTCATAACCTACATGTTCTTGTAGTTAATTGACAGTGTCTGTTTAGTGTAATCGCTCCAGATTTGATCATGTGTTCATCTCCTGTTACACTGATCCAGTTAAGGCGAGCAGCCTGAAGCAGCTCTCTCTCTCCAGAGATGCTCTATGACGTTAGTCCACAGACTCACTGCCTGGTAATTAGGCTAGTGTGCTGCTCTGAGGTTTTATAGCTCATTTGTGTCCCACAAACTGTGTTTACACGTTTTTGAAGAGAGTTTGATGTGCTGTTTTGTTTTCAGCTGGGAAATAAGTAAAAAATAAAGGATAAATAAATCAGTAGCTGCATCGGAGTAAACTTTTAATGCAGCGACACAGCGTCTGCACACTATCAAAATGGTTATTAGGTCATGAAAATGTTTTCAGATGAGGTAGAAATGGCTTCTTAAAGTGATAAATTTGTTAAAAATATTATATACAGTAGTTTAATATGCAGAGGCATAAGTCAGCCACCTGTGGGTTAATTCTCCTGAAAATTGACAATATATAACAAACAGCAGCACATTTTATCAGTGTATCATGTTTTGACATGCAGGAAATTGGTACTTTGATGTAGTGATTCAACATCAACAGGAAACTACTGTTATAAGTGAATCAGTGCTTTTGTATCTCATACAGACGTTTGCTGATCATGTGCTGGGTTATGCAGCCTGGCTCATCCCACTGTCTGTGGCCATCTCCTGTTACGGAGGTCTGAACTCCTCCATTATAGCTGCTTCCAGGTGAATGTTTTGATCCTCTGTTGTTTATTGAGCCTGTGGCTGGTAGTTTTGTTTTATGAGCTAATCTTTATTTTTTTTCCTTCAGGTTGTTCTTTGTGGGGTCACGTGAGGGTCATTTACCCAACGTCCTTTGCATGATCCACGTACAGCGTTACACACCAATCCCAGCCCTTCTCTTCAATGTAAGAATATACAGGCAGGCTCAAACACGTCTGTTATGTGGCTTATCCACTGTACCTGCAGGATTCCACAGCGTGCAACTAATTTTGTTTTCGTTTCCCCGTCAGGGTGGCATGTCCCTCATATTTCTGTGCGTAAAAGATGTCTTTCAGCTTATTAACTACTTCAGTTTTAATTACTGGCTGTTCATCGGCCTTTCCATCGCCAGTCAGATCTACCTGCGTTTTAAAGCACCTGAGCTGCCCCGTCCTGTCAAGGTGAGCCGGTAGATCTGTTTTAAAAGCTAGCTGCTCTTCCAACAACAAGAATGATATTCCTTTTAATTGATGCCATATAAGATTGTAAGATGCATACCTTGCTGCCTTAGATTTTGTATGCTTTTTGAGGAAGGAAATTAAGGGTACCAAGATTAAAGATACCACCACGTCAACAAGTGACAGTTTCCTGGAGGTTTTCCAGCAGGCTTGTAATATTGCAGGAATGTTTGAAGAATGTTTGATGCATATAGCCGATTGACTAAGCAAATGTGATGCTCTTAAAAGTCATTTTTATACATATATATATATATTTTGGTATTAAATAAAGAATTGATATATCTGAGATTGCTTTTTCACGAGGATACATGCAGTAATGTCTTGATAAATTTCCAAAAAAAAACTATGTCAAAACGTGATGTTGCGGTCAAGAGAGCATCAACGTTGTCTAGTCTTAACTAATACAACACACTTAAAACACAACTGACTTTATTTCTTTAGTTTTCCAGTGTATGACATGATTCATTGACACTGGTTTCATGTGTTTGTGTGTGTGTGTGTGTGTGTAGTTGAGTCTGTTCTTCCCTATAGTGTACTGCCTGTGCAGTGTGTTTCTGGTGGTTGTGCCGCTCTACAGTGACACCATAAACACTCTAGTGGGGATCATTGTGGCACTCTCCGGGGCTCCTGTGTATTTCATATGCGTGTATCTTCCGGCCAGCTCCAGACCCGCCTTCCTGGCACAGATGCTCGGTGAGTTCTGCACACAAACACACAGACGTTTCTCTGGTCTCGTTTCTGTTTCGTTCATGACAGCTGCAGGCAGTAGGAGCATTTTTTCATTTTTGTTTTTAAACTCTGCGCGACGTGCTAATCCTCTGTTCGGTTTGCCGTCTGGGGTTTTTGTTTCATAATTGTACGAATCTGGAGGGGCGGAGCTACACCAGGGACAGAGTGGCAGTGGTCCACCCAGATTGAAAGATGATTCACCCATTTGTTTTAAAAAAAAAAAAATTAGGAATATGTACTTTGTAGCAATTTTTTGGTTGCACTTTATTTTACAGCACACCTACTATGGGTTAGGTTCAGGGTTGGTATCTTGTAATTACAGTTATACAGTAAGTACATGGTAGATGCATGTAAAACAGGACTGTTAAATAAAGCAATACTATATTTTTTTCCACTAGAATGTAGTGATGCATTTGATCCCACAATTAATGTGCCCTTTTGTAATGGGAGGATTGTGGTCGCATAATGCGGCGTATATACCACTCATACTGTAAGCGCTTTACGATGTACAATGACTTCACTGTATTCATCCAAGACTGCAGTTCTCAGACTGGTGTTCTGAATCCAAAGTGCATTACAGAGCTGACAGCTGTAAATAAGACCCATTAGGAGGTTTCGGTATAGAGTAACGGAGCATAATTGTATTTGTAATTGCTTGTTGTTTTTCAGATGCAATCTCGTTAGGCACCCAGAAACTGTGTTTTTGCTGTGCAGCAGAACCTGGTTTGGACCTTGACAATCCACCTGATGTGTACAAAAAGGAGTAAACGCATTCTCCAACGCAAGCTGAACCAAAGCCGGATTATCCAGGTTTTAAGAACAAGCCAAAACTTCATGTTTGCACCGGTTTAATTGTGCAAGAAACAGAGAAATTTATATATATGTATATGTGTATATTATATATATTATATATGTGTTTATATGAAGATTAGAATTGAGACATTCAAAGGAACACACAAACACGACTGTGCCGTTTACGCCTCAGGTCTCTAACTGTGCTCTGTTTGCTGTGAGCAGCACACACAGAGTTAACTCAAGTTCAGTAACTAGTTCAGTGCAGTGGACCAAACAGAGAATGAATTAAACCGTTTAGTTAGACATAGGTCAAAGCTGTTGTAAAGTACTTTTTAATACAGTGTTTTCTTGATTCAGCACCTCTGATGAGCACAGGTGTTGGATTAGTTGTCCTTCACTGGTGACCAGTTTTACATGAGTCTCCTTACTAAAGATGAACAAGTTTAGTTGAGTTAACTGGAACAGTTAGACGATCAGGATTTTTGTTTACCGATTTGAGAGTGAATTTTAAACGTTTGCTTGAGAGATGAAGGGTTATGTTTCACTGGTGCACAAGACTTAAAAGCCATAGCATTTCATTTACGTACAGTCTCCGCTGGGAAAAATTCAAATGTTGGACCTAATCTTGCCTTAAAAGAGTTTTGTTTTGCAAATGTCTTTATGGGTGCTTTTTCATGCAGACAAGGTAGTCTGTAGGTGTGTTTGTTTTAAATTTGCTTTTAGTTTTAGTGGCTTGTGTACCCACATTTTAGTTGTAATGTCAATTTTATCTGTTGTATTACAGTATGTTACAGTTTATGCTGGATGATATCATTAGGCCCCAGAAATGACGTGAAGGTTCTGTAACTGCAGAAACGGTAGAGCACTGTTATATTAGACCACTGTTACTGATTGCAGGTGATCTATCACACAAGACTTAAGCTGAATTTAAGTTTGTCTAATACATTTTGGTCAGTCTCATATTTGAATGTTGCTAATGAATTTAGTTTTTGTTGTGGATGGAACGCATTGTAACAGAGTTATTAGTAAATGTATGCAGTAAATAGTAAATGTATGCAGGCTACTGTTACCATGCACAGATATCACTTTAAACAGCTGGGTGTTTATGATATTTCCAGAGTATTGATCATTCATTCTCTGGTGTTGTTCAGGATACATCACAATATTACACCAAAGAACAGTTAGTCAGGAATTTAAGCTTAAAGGTAGCAAATTGTTAACGTGTCATAAAGCTGCAGTACCTCCTGCCATTGCTGTGTGTTATTATAATATAAATACAGCACATGATTTCAGTTTGTTTTTCTTTGTAATTTAGTAACCAAAGCTGTTAGGACATTCTGATTGGACTAAAAACGTTTGCAATTTCCTTTATTGGTTTAATTTTGAGCCAAAAGCTCAGATTGTTTTCATTGGATGATTGCTTAGTCACCAAATTGAACTAAATACGGTGTAATTGCGTTCACTTTTGGTTTTCTTGTATTCAGGTGGGAAATGTTCCCTTGTTTCCTGATCTGAGTACTGTATGGTTATTATGAGCCTTACACAACTGTAATTTGTACAGACAGATAGATCAATATTTTGTGCAGAACAAATAAAATGGACCTTCTGGTGAACAGATATAAAAAGCCTATGTTCTTATAAATGTCCTTCCGTTTTCTACATGTTCATATGAGGCTGTATTACTGTGATAACTGGTTACTTTATTTTATTGATGCAGAATTGTAACCACCAAATGACAATAAACATTATACAGAAAGAAACATGGTCACCTT
>JAZGTI010001417.1:0-44750 GCA_036877585.1 Botia kubotai
GTAACGCGTAACGCGCTTTCTACAGTACATCAGGCTGCATAAGCAGCTTTTACGCAGACCACAAAGCAAGTGAATATAACTAATCTATCTCTGGCAGTGGTGCAGAATATATCCGCATGTCTGAATCACAGCAGTTAACGCATGCGTATCTCTGGGTCGTCATTGCGCTTTGATTAATGAGCTGGATTTGATTGTTTCTTTGTTGCCAAGGCGCGCAGAGAGCGCGCGCGGGCAGAGCCGTTCCCCGTTCGGTGCAGCCAGCGGCGGCAGCAGCGCGCACGCGGGGCTCGGTGACCGAGAGGCCGCGCGGCGAGCTGATGCTCCCCGGTAATAAACTCCCGCACCCGGGGAGCAGAGGACCCGCAGCTGAAGGTCACCGGGGCGAGAGACGCGCGTGCTAATCGATTTACACGCGCTGGGGGAATCTAGGAGACGCGCTAAATTGGACCACAGATATATTAAATCTCATCGTCTGATCTGCTCAGCGCAGGTGTCCAGTATGACATTAAAGTTATAATTAAGTCAAAAAAGTGTTTCACATATTACAAAGCAAAATAAACGCACGAATCCTCATTTCTCATATAACAACGACAGGCCTCATTTCATGCAACATCAAAACTTGTGTGACCGTACAGTCTGTAACTTCTGTCTTATAACTAAACCATGAATCAATGCAGTTTTTTTTGCAGTTTTGCATGCGGTGTGACACACGGATCAGCTGTTGAATACAGGAAATGTTTTGACTCATCTCTCTGTTGATGTCACGTCACAAGTACACACAATACTTCTGCATTTGATTTACATAGCTGCACACAGTTCACACAGCCTCCGGGCTGATGAGTGTACGGGCTGGCATGCTGCAGTGACGGAATCACCCGTCACAGACGTGTGTGCCCTGTACTGAACCGGGTGACAGCAGGTCGGCTGGAGTTTATTTACTTTCTGTCACAACACTCCCGTCAGTCAAGCGTCAGTCTTACCGCTCACCTCCTTCTCACCCGCAACAGTTGTGCATTTCTATCAAAGCATTGATCTCTGAGGGTTGTTGTCGTTACGTGCATGCACTCTTTATCTGTTCTAGGTCTGTAACCTTCACGACTTTGCGATGGCGGAAGCTTTAGTGATTCTTTGTCAGAGCGCAGCGGGAGATGAACGAGAGCCCATCATATGACCGAGCTGATGAATGAAACACACTGCGCGGAGAGAGGGGGGATCGGTCAACTTCGGCCAAACTCTGTTCAACTCGGTGCTGTCGGAATACTAAAGTAAACAGACACCTCAGACAGCCGCTTCAGAGAATCGAGAACGCAGCCGCACACATGCCGCCATTTGCACTTTTACAATCGCGGGCGTTTGTTACTGTGTTTCGCTGCTTGTTTCTGCTCTACGCGCGCTCCCGTGGCCGCCTCGGACTCTACGGTACCTGGCGCGGCTCTCGCTGCAGTTTCTCGAGGCGCCGCCGGCGAGTTTATGTCGCTTGCGTCCAGGTCTCCGTCGTCGTCTTCTTCATCAAATTCTCCTCCCTCGGAATTAACCGCCGTGCCCTCATCTTCCTCACAAGAACGGAGAAGAGAGGACATTATATTCCCGTCGGTGACCCCGTTCCGCGAGATCCAGAACTGCGTTCCTTGCGAATTATTATATTTATTTAATATTCAAATCGACACACAAAAAGTGGGGGGCGTTTTAGAATATTTTACACTACAAGGCAGAGAAACAAAGATGGCCGCCCTTATATTTATTTTTTAACAACCACCGCCCCACCCCCCCAATAAGAAAAAATCCCCTTACATAAAAATGGCTGACTATATTATTTCAGAACGCCCCCCCCCCTCCTCTCTCTCTCGTGCTTTCTCTCCCTCTCTCTCCCGTGTCCCTCCTTAAAAATAATCACATTTTCACTGGAGGGAGGGGGCGGTGGAGCTGATTACAAGTTTTATTTCAACTCGGTTATTGTTTCTCTCTCGCTTCTGACTCTTGCCTGGTAACGGTCTGGATGGCAGAGGCAGTAACACCCGCCGTGCGCCACATTAATCTAACAAACATGGCCACCTTCATTTTCCTAAAGGCCCCCACCTCTGTTAAAAAACCTGGAGCGAAGGGGCTGACGCGAGGTTGGAGGGGGGAAGCTGCTGCTGCAGCCATGCCCAGACTTACATCATGTTGCGCTGCTTAAAATTTAACTGTTTGGGGTGAGGACAGAACAAAGCAAGAACTTGTGAGAGCTGCCCAAGATATTATTAATAATCGTGAAAAGGTCATAACTCTGGCTCAGCAATTAAATTGTGCTGTGTTTTGGAGAAGTCATTGTTAAACTTCACAACACGTCATGAACAAAACCGCAGTTCCTGCAAACCATCAAACTGCTTCCATGCCATTGTGCTTGAAATAAACATGAAACACAAGGAAACAATATCTTAATGTGCTGTGTAGTACATACACAACATTTACCCCACATCATTCCAGCAGATCAAGTTAATGGGCAAATTGAAGCGCTTGTCAAAACACACATGCCAGCTAATACAAATGGCACCAAAATGTTTCATAAAGCTCGCACTGAAATGAAACGCTGGCTGCATACACGTATAAACACATAAAATGCTACCTAATTAGGGCTGGGGGCCCACTGTGCCCTACAATAGCTGCTGCATTTCCTCTGAGCAATTACCATGGCAACCACCAGACTTTATGGTTCAGGGGTTTATTATGTAGGCTGACATTCATCTTTTTTATTCTGTTGCTCAGCGTCTGATTGGATGAGACTCAGTGAGCTGCAGTAACACAGACAGGAATCGATGAGACACTTTACGCATGAATACTTGATGTTGTGATGTTCATGTTTCTTGCTCAGATCAATAGAACCGTGAATCCGTTTGCAGGGGATAATAATATTTCATAAGCCTTCAGCGTCCACATTGTCAAAATTCAGTGAGGTCGTCATTGAAATACAGACATATGGAAGGAGAGAAGAGGTTACAGTCTGCGCTTCCGCAGTAAAACTCATCCTCCTCTGGGATGTTGTTGTCGTGTAGGGTCTTGCTCATATCCAGGTTCACGCCATTGTGCTTCCAGGTGTAGCTTGCTGCATGGGCATTATGAAGCAGATATCGCTGGAGAATCTCCTCCAAACTCTCCTCTGAGCACACCTGCTTAGAAAACAAACTGAGAACTATCTGACTAACACAATTTGAGCAAGTAATATGAAGGTAATGTGCACTCAAATGCGTTAAGCTCCACTTGTGGTGTAGAAAGAGGGTGGGCGGGTGTTTCTGACAGAAGTTACCAGGAAGGTAAGAAGCATTTAAGCTGAATAAAACAGATGGTTATTGAGGCTAGATACAGGCTGGTGGACACTAAATCAATTCAATCGGCATACTCAGTCTGGAAGTACTTGTAGTGCCGAAGGCTCAACATCAGATCCATTTCATCTGAGCTGGAAAAGGATCAGATGCAAGAAAGTGGGAGGGGAGAAAATATTAAAAATGGAGAAACAGCACAGCTGGAAAGAGGCCAATAAAGAAAAGTAAACAGGATAATTCTGCCCTCTTCAGTTTGCAACAGTACAGTGCAAACATGGGACATCTGGAATGTTCTCTGGCGAGGGTAAACAGGCACACACGCAAAAACATTCATAGCACTGAATCCCAAAAAGTACCAAATAATTCATATGCACTTGTTTTCAATGGCAGGATATTGTTAAGATGTGTCTGCATCACGCATGACATTTTCCACTTGTGGATACAAGAAACTGTGTGCCAGGTTAATGCTGGCTTACCTCCAGACGCTGCTCCTGGGAGGTGAGAGTGTTGATGATGCGGATCCAGCGCGTTTTGGCAGACAGCAGCCCGACCTCATAGCGGTTATCTTTCCACCACGGTCTCCCAAAGTCATTGGCCCAGTCAGTGCGTGGGCAGGGAGGTGGTACATGTATAAAGCGCCCCCTAGGGACGTAGTACTTAATGCAGCCAGTTAACGGGTCAACGTGAGTAACTATCTAATTAAAGAGATTAAAGAAAGTAAGGATAGCCAAAACACAATCACAGAATGAACTAAAAATGTATTAGACCCCAAAAAATTATCTATTTTCAATATGCTATTATTAAGATGACTTTAACCTCAAATGTATAACTAAATGTTAAATGCTTGTTAAATTGTTACATATCATGGTTACTGGAAATAATCCTTTTGTGGTTAAGGGAAATTTTAAGGTTTCCAGTGAATATGGGTTTCAGTTAATTAATCTGCAGATATGTATTATTTTGTGAGGTATCTATTACAGCTATGTACTGTACTTATGTTCAGTTGTTACAGTAACCTACGTCTTTTGTCTTTGGGTCAAACCAGTGACTGATGTCCTTTCCGGCACATTCTATCACAGGTTTCAACAACACGTCGCCTATAATGTAAAGAGAATATGTCATTTTCATCAGTAATATAAACAGAAACAACTGCTTCTGCCTCCGTGTTCGGTATTGATCGTGCAGGGCGAGTGTCTCACCTTTATACTCTTCCACTAATGGGGTCAGATTGTATACTTTGCCCAAGTATGACACCCACAGATCTCCAAGCGTGTTGTGAAACGACACTTCCTTCGGCGTGAAATACTTTGGACGAAGCATTGCAAACAAAACTCCTGTGCAGAGTTTAAAGAGAAAATAACGAGAAACTACAAAACTTTACTCCATCAAAAACGTACTCGCGCGTTGCATTAGCTGTTAGCTGCTACATGGTTGCAGGGCGACCGCGGGAGCGCGCACAAGCACACTGGTTGCTGTGGTAACCACACTGACACTGAGTGACGGGGAGCGAGCAGAGCTGGTCACGTGTGAATCAGCTCAGGTGTGTATTTACGGTAAAATCTTTGCACCTCTGTGTTGGTACGCTATGATTTAATGACCATTATTTTTCACTTGTATTACCTTCTGAATGCATCTATTTATGACGCATCATTTGTGAGACGTTTCTGAGAAAACCCTTTAACAGTAAAACTCCATCAAAGACAACAACACAAGAGCTTGCGAGCGACATTGCGTGACATCAACGAAAGCCATAAATATATTAGGATGTCTTACATGTTTTCTCTGATAATCTTTTATCACGGAGCTCATTCGTACACATCCAATCCAGTCACGGGACGCGCGCGCGCGTGAATGATGAGAGAGCCGGAGACGATTTTAGGCCATTGCTCAAATGTAAGTATTCAATATATAAATATATTTAAATGTAGTCTGTTTTGTAAAGTTGCTCCGTCACGATTGTGTTAATGTGAAACCAAACAGGCATAAAAATAATAGCAAGACCCACCTGTCCTCAACATCACTGAGGGGACAGTACTGGCATGTGAGGAACAAACTTTAACAAGCATACACCCCCAAAAACTGCAAAAAATCTTTTAATCACGGTAGCCTCATTTCTCTGTCTCCAAATAATCAAACAATAAAACTCTGTTTTACCAATTGTTAACGTTGACCGACCTTCAACTTGAAAGAAAAAGTGCTTGGGAGAACCTGTGAAGTGTTGCATCAGGACATCAAGCTGCTGATATACTGGAGGAAAATGAGCGGATTAAAGGCTGCTTTATATCCTGTCATCTGATGTATCTTTACAGCCAGAGAATGTTTGTGAACATTCATTCCGTCATGTGAACTATTAGCAAAGATTCAGGTAAAACACTTTATTGCTCATACTGGCGTCACAGCTAAAGTGTCAGGCTATAAAGCAGCCAGAGGAGGGTGAACTGCTGAACACAGAGACGTGATGGACACTCAGTGTCATTAGACTAAAGAATGATGAGAGCAACTGAGATTACAGTCTGAAACAGAAAGTTTCATTGCGAGAAATACTGCGAGAATCAGGCATGTCATGAAAGGAATATTTCACCCAAAAATAAACATTCTGCCCCACCCTCATATTGTTTATAACAATGTGACTTATTTCATGAAACACAAGAGAATATTATTTGAAGAGATCTTGTTTCCATACAATGAAAATACACAACACAATGTCAGTCTCTAACATTATACCTTTGTGTTTCACAGAACATGAGGGTGAGCGTATGACTGCAATAATTTCATTTTCGGGTGAATTATCCCTTTAAGAATGCAACAATATCTTCCAGGTCTCAAGGGCACATGGCACAGTTCAAAAAACAACAGCCCTCATTTAGAGAAAGCATAAGCAGCAGAAAGAAAAACTGACAGTATGAGGGGAAAAAGTAATTACAGAGATGGCACATACATCCAACAAAGATTAAAAATTGAGCTGAAGCACTCAGCTGGAGTGAACTAGAATCCATTTTTAAATCTTTAAACAGAGGAAATCAAACACCAAACAAATGGAGTTTGCCCAATCAAGTAATTTCTCCTTAGGAAGTCCAAAACAGCCTGTAGATTCTCAGGGTCCACCTTTCAGAATAAGAAGCAGGTTCTCTAGTCAGGCTTGATAACAGGTTTCTGAGTTCATCTGAATCACTGTCTGTTCATCTGCACCACTCGCTGTTCTCAGTTGTAGTGGAACTTGAAGTGGAAGTTCCCACCCTCAAATGGATTGAAGCCGAAGGGCCATTCTCTGGCTCCTCCACCCTGCTGATTCTCCGGGTCTAGAGGATCCTCACCAGAGTCAAACTTCTGACGCATTTCTGTACAGAAAATAACACACAAGGTTCAAACATGCAGAAACTGAATAGCAGAAGACACAAAGACGTCTATGTGTCTTTTGCTCTCAAATTCTCCTACCTGGATCTGTGAGCACCTCTTTTGCTGAGGCGATATCAATAAACTTTTTCTCTGCATCTTTTTTCTCCGCCTCAGACTGGAAATTATCAGGATGCCACTGCTGAGCCAGTTTTCGATATGCTTTTATGATTTCCTGTTTGTTGGCACTCCTGAAAACAAAGCAAACAAATGAAGCTCTTCTTCCAGAGCAATGGCGGGACTTAGTAAAGGGTCACTTCTTTAAGGTGAGCACTGCCTTACCTGCTCACCCCCAGGATCTTGTAATAATCCCTCTTGTGAGAGAGTTTAAGGAGCTTCTGTGCTCGATCGAGACCTTCACGGAGCTCCTGGTTCTCTTGATCAAACTCCCGGGCCTCCTGATAGTCCTCCACAGCTGAAGACAGGAGCAGAGAGGAAGTCATGAGTTTACATGCAAACCAAATGATTCAGATGATCGTGTATTGTCTTCCACTACCTTTCTCATAATCCTGCAGCAGGATGTAGGCCTCGGCTCGGTCCCTGAGGATGTGGATATTTTGAGGCTCTCTTTGATGAGCTTCTGAACATATGTCTACAGCCTCCTCAGCACTCTTCATCTGGAGGAATCGCAAACGGAGAGAAAACCACCAGTAATGAGAATGGATGAATGGATGAATTCCCTTCACTTTCCATTGGCATGACAACATGACACACTAGTCACTTGGGTAAGAAAAATTTTAACAAACACAAAAAAGCAAGCTAGACTTGAACAGCTAGACAACCTGTTTAGATCTAGGGTATAATGCATAATGACAATATGTGAAGTAATGCAAGGACACATACTTTGACTAAGCAGAAGCAGATCCTCTCTTTCGCCTTGTTAGTGTAGAAAAGAACATTTGGCTCTGTTCTCATCACCGACTCATACTTCTCAATGGCTTCCTGATACCTGTCATTCAGCAGAGGAAGACTTTATTTGCCAGACATTCACAGCAGTACTCAAATAAATCTGAAATAATACACAATTTATTTGAAATAATTAATTAAGGGAGGTAAGCTGGTCCTAGATGTGTATAAAAGGGCAGTTTTGAAAGGTGCAGAAAAGGGAGATTTCTGGCACCTCTGTTCCGAGATCAGTTCTTCTGCAGAGTCCAGCTGCTTGCTGAGCTTCTTAACTTGTTTGTAATGGGCAAAACACTCCTTATCGTCCTGATCCAGCTTCAGACACTCACGCACCTGACTGAAGACCGAATCAGAGACAAATTAACAACGGTGAAGAGACCAGCAGTACAACAGACTCAAACTCTGAGTGTGTGTACATACTTGAGCGAGTCATGATGATCGCCCAGACTGTAATGCAGTTGACTAAGTTTCAGGAAGGCTGCTCGGTTGTCTGCACGGAGACGTGTTGTTGGGGTCAAATCCATGATAGCCTTCCGCGGATCACCGAGCCGAATGTAACACTCAGCCCTCAGCTCTCTGGACTCTGGGTCCCACGGAGAGAGCTGAAGAAAGGAGAGAAAGACTGACTACAGAACAAATCTCAGAGACAACAAAACATTTCAGTTACATCAGCTTTAAGTTGCTGTTTTCTGTTTTCATATTTTCTTTCAGAAGATTTTTGAGGGAATGTGAGAGTGTGGAACAGTGATGAATTATTGAATGATTACTTCATGAAATCTAACACACCAAGAAATCGTGATCAAAAACACAAGTTGTGTGTTTCCTGACTAACTCACCTCTATGACCCGCTCCAGCACCTGGACCGCAGTGCCACAGTCGCCACGGTGATGGGCCTTGTGTGCTTCCTCCTGGAGTAACTCAAGCTCGTCGGCCTTGTGGAGCTGATCGTGAGCTTCCTCATGATCTGGAGAACGCTTCAGCTGAACGACAGAAATACGTAAGTGAACAGAGCTATGAAAAAATAATAGAAAATACACAATGAACGGGAAAAAGAGAACAGAATAGAAAGTACATATACTAAATGATATGAGTGAGGGCAAAGTTGGTACGTTTATAAGATTTTAAGGCGAATAACTTACTACTGCTTGGAAGTCTTCTCTAGCCTCTTGGGTACTTCCCTGTTTCAGTAGAATATTACCCCTCTGCAATCTGGCCTGAAAACACACGAATATAAACATCAATCATATCAAAAATCATATAGAATATGGGCTATATAAAACACCAACTGCTCACAATACATTTCTAACAGACTCACAGCAAGGAAGTCGGGCTTGAGCTGTATGGCTTGAGTCAGGTCAGGCAGTGCTGATTTGGACTTGCCCATAGCCAGAAAAACAGCGGCACGTTTGTAGTATGTCAGGTAATTTTTTGAGTCACCCTCTATTTAAAGAAGTTTGCATTTGTTAGTGAAGTGCATTCAGAATTAGACTGTTTATTTTTCATATTAATGTGACACTGTGTGTGTACTGTGTGTGTGTGTGTGTGTGTGTGTGTGTATCTTACCAACAGCTGAGTGATAGTGGGACAGGGCCTCTGCAAGCTGCCCAGCTGCCAGCAGTTTACGACCCATTTCCAGGTGATGCTCGATCTCCACAGGTGAGGCTCCACACACACCTGAAATCAAACAGACGTGCCACATTCTGAACAGCTGATTTTATTCTTCAGAAATTCTCTGTATATCAAAACATACATCAATCGATCAGATTTGGTTTAATACATGACCTCCTCAAAAGACATGCAGCCTTCTTCAAACTCACTGGAAAAACCTTATAATAGACTTAAGCTTTCAGTTTACAATAACAACACAAGAGAAAATGAAAGCATGCAGAGCACAATCAGTCCTGTCATGGGCAGAATTGTGCAGGAAAACAAAACTACTTTGTATAAACCCTGTACAAACTCTCTCCATGTAAAAGTACCTGCAGGGCTTACCATACCATGGTAATAGATAATTATCATATTCATTTAATTTACATATTCAGTTAACATGGTACTGTAAGGTACTTCGTAAAATACCACAGCAGTGTCATGTTACATGTTCCAAACATGAATGCAGTGCTGCATAGCACTGCATCCGAGACGCCATGCTGTTTTGCGTTTATTTTGGGTGTTTCTGTGTTTATTTTGTTAGTCAAAGGCAGACTCATTTGCCTCTAAATCCACATACGTCTTCAAATACTGCCGGTGTTTCAAACCCAGTGAGATGCCTAACTACCTCGGTTCTCAAGATCGGTCGGAAGCACCTGTGATGAACGTATGAATGGATACTTTGATATACATCACGTTAACGGATGAGCACCATATTCACGCACCGAGTATTTACGTGGCATCGCATTGTTTTACCATGATATATGCCCAGGGACATGGTTAACCGTTTCCCACACAACCTACTACAGATCGTTACTAGACACACTGACACTTTCCCCTGGACAACTTTTGAAAAGAAGAAGAGTAAAATCTCACCGTCCAGCTGTAGGTCCAGAAGCACACAGAGCAGAGAGAGAGAGGACAGGACCCTGCTCACACCTCCCCGCCGTCCCGACTCCATCATCACAAGAATCACACCTCCGATACACAACCGCACGACTTTACACTGCGACTCCCGGTGTGAGACTCGACAGAACCAATATTAGTACTCAGATCATCATAACAGCCGCGCATCAGACGCACTTGGCAAGTGGATGTTTCTGTTGTGCGGATTATAAATATGTCCGAGTTGAATGAAGGAATGCACAAGTTCAGTTCCGCGTGTCTGTCAATAATTAACTTCTCCGGGCTGCTAAGAAACAGCGTGTAGCTCTTTTTTATAACGCGCTTTATTTCCTCTTCGTGGCAGTGACTGTGCAGAACAGCTGTCAGCTTAGTACTTATTGTCCTGTTCTTTAACCTGTTGGGCGTACAATTCAAATCGCCCTACATTTCAGTGCGGTGACAGGCCGCTCACATCCGTGTTTGCACACTAACGTGGTCCGGTCTCATTGGCTGCGTTATTTCAGCACGCTAGACAGACGCGCCCACGTGTCCTTTATAGGACTGAACGAAATTCAACATGGACGCGTCACAGCTTCAGATTTATTTAGTCTGTTCTTGCCTGTAGTCTCGTGTATTTTGTTTGCAAGCAACAGGATAGAATATTTTAGAATATAATAGAACCTTGATGTGAGACTGCCAAGTCGTCTATTGAATTACTAAATTACGATTGTAAAACCATAATAAATATATAAAAAGTTTTATTGTAGAAATAGAAAAGTTTAATTGTAAAAAAAAAGTTTTATTGTAGTAACTAGACTTGTACTGCACATTAAAATACTCTCAAACATCATTTTGGCATTTTGAAGTCATGCTAATTTAATGTTTGTATAAAAGACATAATATAAAACAAATAAACCGAAACAGGATAATCAAGCCATTAGGAAACGTTTTATCTTGATTCTTGTAAATGTGTTAAAAATGTATCTTTTTCTAACCAATTAGTTGAATACAAAATTAAATCAAATTTGAGCAAATACACACTAGAAATGTAAAGGTTTTGTGTTTATACATTTTGTATAATGTTCTCTGAGCTATGTGTGTAAAACTGACATGATTCTGCCTGTTTGTCTAGTATAAATATTTACATAATTGCACTGATAAACACATGTATATAAAATATGAACAAAATATCAGCTGTTTTATTTATGGGCACGCCGTCAACCCAGAATGCTTCATTCAGACGTAGGCATTTCTTCCATAAGTGCTCTGAACGTCTTTCCTGGATGCTGACGCTGAGTGGAGTGTTCCCCGCGAGGGCTGGTACGGGTAACTGCAGCAGCGGGAGATGAGAGTCATGAGTGCAGTGAAGGAATTTATATAACACGTCTTTAGGTCTAAACTGAAATACACCTGCACAAAAATCCATAAAAACTAGAATGGAAACGAGAGACAGAGAGAGAACTCACCTCTTCTCTTCTGTGCCAAATTTGCAGGAAAACATGAGGCAAGCTCCTCCACAGATGGCGAGAGTCCCAGAGGCCCAGCCAATGTATAAACCCTCTCCGATCTCATACCTACACCACAGAATAACAGATGCACAACATATTCACGTCAGCTCTGTATAATATTTACAATTTGCCAATTATTAATCTGATCTTAACTATAATAATATAATGAGAGAATCATAGTTCAGACAAACAGCGAGATTTGAACATCAGATTAGCGCAGTATATGAGCAATCTCACAATTACAACACAATTCATCAACACAAACCGTGCAAGACACGGTATACTCAGGCGTTTAAATGACTGCTGTTAAGTGTTAAAGAAGACAGTGGGGGGCAGCATTTCCCCTTTACAAACTCGATGTGCATCCACTGCAAAACGTGGACATGCAATTGAATGTGTTGTATTTGATACAATAAGCCCTCGTTGTTGTAACCTAAAGTAGTCAGATGTATTATAATTAAAATCTGCTCATTAGAATGTTACCACACGGAGCACATTTACATGTTAAGACATTCTTTACAGTGTGAGAAGTACATGTGACGTACTTTTGTCCAGGGTAGAGCGGATTAAAGAATTCCTGCGTGATGTTGAACGCGTACCACGACACAGAAATCATCGTACACAGACCTGCACATATCAATGACAGATACAGAGAGCTGAATGTGGATCTATACACGACTTCATAAAGAATCACACTGACAACAGAAAAAATCTGAAAGCGTTACATTGACTGTGAAATCACACGTTGAGTTTAATCAGCAATGATTTTTACCTTGAAGAAGGAAAAACACCCCTCCGGTACCGGCGATTCTGCCTTTCAGCACGTAATTCTCCCCGCCGGCCTTCGAGCACTGCATGCCGATGAGTGTAGCCACGACCCCAAAAGTGCCCATCACCACTGAAGCGATCATGAGAGCCCGGGACGCCTGGATGTAACCTGGAGGAATTCATGTCATCAAGCGTTCATTATAAACTTTACTTCTAGAGAGACTTATTTCTATAAAAAATGTGTGTGCGCGCTCTACTGAATTATTTCACGGTTCAGTTGTGAGAGCTGAACAAGACTGTGAAATTACAAAAGTGTAATTTATCATAAATATCATACTGCAGATATTGTTACTTTAACTTCTCGTTGTTGTTATTTATTACAGTGGTGGCTACCAAATTAGCATAATGTTATTTGATAATTAAATTATCATTATAGTAAAAATGCAATTTCAAGCGTCATTAATTTGTCAGGAACTGGTGGATGGATTATGTTTTGTACCAGAAAGCGCAAGCATGGATGGGAATTCTCGGCAGTTGTGCACGCCGGTGGAGTCTGTCGCGCAGGACATCCACAGATTCTCGTATATTGTTGAGGTTGTTATAACGGTTCCGTCGATGGAGGAAACTTTCCAGTAACGGTTCGGAATCGCGACGCCGACCATCACCCAGCTCAGAAAGCCGAGAATTAAAGCAACGACCTCAAGAATTGGATCCATTGTCGCTTTGATTTCGCACAGGCTCCTAAATCATCCAAAAACAATGTTTGTAATCCTTGTGTATTCCTTCAAATGTTTTCTAAATGTGAATTCTCGTGTATCCAGTGTGCAGATTTTAATTGTCCTGTTTAATTGTGCTGTTTCTTATCATTTATTCCATGAAGTACAAGATTTCAGCCGTTTTACATAACAGCGTGTGGCGTTTAAAGTGACGATGAGTCTTTTATAGGCTCCGTTTGCCCTCCGTTTACACCCCGAAACTCAACAGGTGGTTATCGCTAAAGTCCAATGTTCGTTCCCCGACCTTCACTGATCATCAGTTATATCTGAGAATTAACGTCAGTCTGTTTCTACATCTGACTGCACATGGATCACTTGTGCTGAACTTTCACTGTTCAACTCGTCGGTTTTTGCATTATTAAGTGTAATTTTCAAATGCCCGTGTAATAGCATTTTTATAAACCTTCATAAACTGGATCCAGGTTTTATAGGGATGAAACGTCTGGAATCATGATCATAAAGCAAGCGCTGACTGATCCACATTTTGAAATCTCTTCAAGTATTAACTATTACAAACAGATGACTTACGTAAAATGTTTCTGAACTGTTCTCATCACTGTAAAAAAACTTTCCACCCGTTTCAACTTGAAAACGTATGTTAAGTTTATGTATGTTAAATGTGTAAGTAGGCCTATAATCAGATTAACTGTACAAGTCATTTCTCCATTTTAAATCTCACATTTAAATTAGCCTGTAGCCATCCTACATGACTTACAGAAAGTGTAATAGCTTAAATGATTCTGAGTTAAAATCATTTTAAACAATTGTTATGACTTATTGATCACGTGTTATTAATAGAGGATGTGCAGGAGTGAAACGGGGAGCACCAGTCAAATATAAAAGTGCTTTTATGACAGTGACCGTGTGTCAGTCAGTTCTGTGGCTCCCTACGGGCTGTGAATCAGTATATGATGTATATGCATCAGATTATCGACACACACACTCACTGTCACACTTACACAGAACAAATGTAAGAAATGAAGCACAGATATAAAGGCGTATGAATGAAAATGTTCAGTGTGAACAGAGATCAGGTAAAGAAAAAAGTCTCCAAGATCTTTGTAATGTTCAGTATATTGAGAGTAAAGATCACACAGTGATTCAGGAGAACTGAAGGGGCTGCAGACTCACAGTCTGACTGTGGTCTCTGACAGAGATGGTGATATAATATCCATGTATGAATTCTCTTGAATGTACAGTAAAAATAATGTCATCAATAAGTCATGACAACAAGTTTTCTAGATTAACTCGTCAACACTTTTTTTTAACTTTTATAAAATGTAACATTACAAGTTGAAATGACTCGTACCGCCTATATGATTAAACCAGCAAAAAACATTTTTTCCCTTATGCTTATGATAGCCAAAGCATACCATGTAATGAAAAACTGCACGGTGTACAGTATATTAATCAAAACCATTAATATACCGCAATAATAGCAAAAGAGAGACAAAATAGTAATCTCTGGTTTTGCAGTTGAGACTAATCAGTGTCCTGACTACTGAACTAGGGATCTGATTGAGACACACCCATTGTTTATCTCCTTACCTACTTCATTATTACTGCATTATCTGTCTCCCGTTTGCCCCTGTTATTAGTGATCCATTCACTACTGCTTCAGACACATTTTATCAGACGGCCTATAGGAAACACACGCCACAGTCACTGCTGCTGGAAACAGTGTGATGATGTGATTCATCACTGACTCTGGTTATACACAAATACAACTGTAATGACATTTACTACATTAAACATGTTTTATCATGTAACGTTTGTCAAGTACCTTCTTCTGTTATTAAAATAGGCCAGTTTTATTATTTTTTATTTGAAAAATGTCTTGTGTTTGGCTAAATTATGTTAATATTTTGTTTAAATATATTTTATAAATAAATATATTTCTTACTTGCAGTTGTAAAATATTAATTTAGGTCCCACACATGAATTACTATTAAAATTGTACAAATAAAAACTATAAACAATATTTTATTTTTAACAAACCGTGAGCTCTTACAAAATTCATTTCAGCTGTCACAGAAATGCCTGCAGAAGAAACGATTAACTAAGATTGGTTAAAATGTGTCACATGACATACAAATTATTCATTAATGGTTAATGGCATGGAAGGAAAAACAGCCATCTCAAAAGAGATGATGTTAACAAAATTTGATAAACATGAGACCAAAGTGCATATGGAAATAACCAAAACTTTCACATCTGACAATAAGTATCCAGACTATTGTAAAATGGTTTAATACATCATAAAGACTATTGATTTTAAACATTAACAGCTAATAATAGCTAGGCGACTAATCAAAGGTGACTAAAGTCCCATGAGTGATTAACTTATTTTATTGTTGTAATGTTAACTGTGAGTGAATAGTGCACACAGTGATGAAGTGTATCTTGACAGAGTGTCATGTTGATCCTCAACTCAATTCTCAGCATCAGAGGGAAGTATTACTGAACACATGTATAAATTGTGTAGAAATATACAATGTCTTTCTGAAGTGTATTCTTTTAATGCATTCCTTATGGAGAAAGTACCTAAAGCTAAAACGATAAAAACAAGACAAAGAAGCCTGTGCTGTTTGTCTGTCTGTCTGTCTGTCTGTCCGTCCACGTTTGTTTGAACTTATATATTTTTATAGTATATAATGTTTCAATCAATGTTTAACTTTTCCACATGTAACAATGTGAGGACAAACGTGGGATTCGATGCTTCAGCTGTACTGAATCTCTGCTGTGTGATAAGCAGATGATTGTTGTGGGTTTTAAAGGTCAGGTTTATGACTGGCTTGTTTGCTATAGCTTAACTGTAATTATTCTTTTAACAAACAAAATGGTTTTCACACATGCACATCTTCTGAAGTGTTGACGGCACTTTAAATGATTAGACATTTATAAGTACTGCAGAGCTGACGCATGATTCTGTGGCAGGACTGAATTTGTTCTGGGTTTAGTTTAGGATGAACTCTGAGACACTGTTCAGATATGAGGTGTGTTTGATTAGGTTTGGAACAAAACAATGCACTAAAGTCATTTTCCAGGAGCAGGTTTGTTCCTCCTTTCAGTGTTGATGTAAATGTTTGTGGTTGTTACACAAACTGGCAGTTTAGACATGAAAAGAAAGACAGACAGACCGTCAGAAAGATGGATGGATGGATAGAGCTGATTTCTGCATTATGCAATTTCTTTATCCAGAATGAGAATAGCTTGTACACCAAACTTCCTGTCATCATTTACTTTGCCAGTTAATAAGTAACCTCAATACTGTGTTATAAAATGATGTTACTAATGGTAACCATAAACCATTAAAACCATTGTAAAACACGTGCTTCACCTGGCCTGGCATGAATGATGTGAGAAGAGCGAGAGGGATTGTACTCAGCATTCATCTGATGTTATTATCAGACATGATCTTAATCAAACACGTTTGAAAGGACATTTGTTACTTTCAAGGTCTGATTGTTGTTGATTTCAGTTGGTGTAAATGGTCCTCCATCTGAGAACCTTTGAGCTAATGATGCGTAAGGGACAACAACGCTGTGAGTGACTGTTTAACCAGCAGCTAGAGGTCCCCACAGAAACCATGTCTTTTACTTATTAGCCCCTACCAGGGTTCCCACACCCCTTAACTAATGAATTTTTAACTAATGAATTTTTAACTAATGAACTTCTATGGCTTGTCTAGTTTTATTTTCAGTTTTTCATGAGCATGTCCTACTTTCAACTCAATCCTACTAATGCAAACAGCTGCACACGTGATTTCTGCTTTAGTGTAAATGCACAGAAGGTTTCTGAGATTCCAGTATTTAATTTACATGAATGCATTTAGCGTGTGTGACCCATGATGTCTATTAAACTAAAGGTGAAAAATCTCTGCACTAGTTACTAGTACCAGTTCTGGGCTTATAGTTCTGTTGAATAGAATTGATGCTCTTTGTTTATTAAGCTGTGATTTATGTGACACTGTAGCTGCAAGCACACACGACACCTCAGTGTCAAACCAGTGAAGAAACATGAGAAACACATGTGGGTACAACTTTTAATTCTTTGACGGAGGATTGCGTAACTAGTTTATTACAAACATCCATATTAATTGATTTAATTGTAAATAAATTGATATACTTATTTTAAAAGTGAACTCAAAGTACATGCTTAATATTATCCAGTATTACAAATTTATATTAGCTCTGTGGTTTGAATTCCCGAAAAACAGACAGCATGTTATATTTACTTCATAGCATATTCCAATCCCACATTACAACACATCCCATCACACTGTGAGTGAAGAGTAATGAACGCAGATGAATGAAGAAAGAACTTAGTTAAACATGACCATTCAGTACAATAAAAGTAAAAAAGCCAGTTCTCAGGGTTTAATGAAAATGTGATGTCCAGGACAGAAGATGGAATCAAAATGCTTTTCCACGAATCCATATTAGGACTTTGCACCTTTAGCCACTGCCAGACCAATAAGGCCTGCCAATCCGGCCACACCCAGTCCAATGCCGCCTACGATCGCCATGCCAACCAACCCGTCTGGAAAAAATGGAATGAGAAAAAAATATAATTGCCCTATTGAGATGTAATCATTTCTTTCATTTTTTTACTGTCTTGTATAATGATGTTTTTTAACTCCACCCACCATAGATGCTTGGTTAACAGACACGCTTCTCATCATGATTTATTTATGGTGGTAAAAACCTGTTAGGGCATCTAAAATATACAGTAGTTCCCTTTATACATTCAGAATTCTAACATAAAATCTGAATGTTAAAGAGAACGTAAACATGACTTTTCAAACCCCCCGTTTATCTGTGACACACAGTGAGAGACTGCATGACTTATGATGTGATGTTTAAAGCTACTGAATCTGGAGGGTTTCAGTGTGTGTCGACAGGCTGTTGATTTACCTTTTTTCAGTGCACCGTTGATGAGTTTCTCCAGCTCCAGGGCCTGTTTATTGTCTGGTTCATTCTTGAGCAAAGTACGAATGTACTTCAAAGCCCTCTCATACTCCTGAGAGAAGAAAAGACAGGACAGAGAGCACAACACAGGGAGGCAAAATATATATCATGAATGACATCTGATATGTAAGTAAAGATGTTTTTAAAAGACATGTGAGCACACGTATCATCAACACAACCCAAAAACAGATTTGATCTGCAAAATTGTTAACTCGCCTTAAGTCTGTAGTTTGCAACAGCAAGGTAGAATAGAAAGTCTCTCTGATCATCTTTTTTGCTGGCATGAACCAGTCCTGTTATGACAAACATAAGACATTACATACAAACCTTTTCACTGGGCTCATGTCTACACATGTTCCAATAGTGTATACCCTCTATTCTCCTAATTCTCCTATCTGGACCTGCTGAAATAAGACATGGTGAAGCACTGACCTTCCAAAAGCTGACTTCCTTTCACGATGTCATTTGTGTACTTGCTTCTGATCAAACACCAGGCATATTCAAAGGTGGTTTCCTTGGAAACAGGTCCATTAACCAGTTCAGAGTTATACTTCTTCTCGAACCTCTGTGAAACAAAAACACGTGAAACAGCGGAAATCATTACATCATGACAGAGGATGATGTCAAGATCACGTGCTGTCCCTGGCTGACAATCAAACTTTTACATGAGAATGAATCTTTTCCTCCATCCTAAATTAAAACAGACAAAATCTGTGTCCATCAAACAGTGTGTGACAGAACAGCACAGTGACTCGCACAACAGATTGTTACTAAACTAAACTTCACTTAGCAGTCAAAATATCCGCTTCGAGAAAGTTCTATGTAGTTATATTCTGATGATGACGTACAGTAGAACTGCGTCAGTCAAAACTCTCACACAATATAAGATCGATGTTGCCCCCATATAATTCCTCCATCTTATCACCAGAACGACCGAGGCTGGATATAACAGACAGCTTATTGATGATAGTTATAAAGGAAACAGTGGACTGTATTTACCTTCAGATCTTCTGGTGTCACAAGATCTGACAAAATCTCCTCCATGTTCGCGAAAGACAAACAATACCAGCTCGTCAACGTAGTTGTCAAAATAAAAGTCACTGAGCTACGTCATACTGTTTCAAAATAAAAAGACACGAAAACTGACGAGGCAGTACTGTGTTACAGTCGTGGTAACAAAATTTAATGAGTGCTATATTTTACACAACCAGTTTTGTTGAATAGCAAAGATCTGCTGCTCTGTGGTGTCTAACAACGTCTTACAGTTTGCCTCTCCTACATAATTCTTCTATTAGAAATTAGGTGTAGTATAGATTATAGACTGCAGATTTATAAATATTTGTGATCCCACCCTTCAGTATTATACAATTGAATTCTTATTATATTATAAGCAGCAGATTCCACATTTCATTTACCAGACGCTTCTATCCACAATAAATCATTTATCTCAAGGAAACCGTAACAAATAGAATTAACACAATCCGAATATTCTCAATTGAGAAAAGTACAAGGCAAATGTGAGATGAAAACAACACACAAAGTAACAGAAATAGCAGACAGAAGAAAGAACAGCAGGTCACAGAAGAGATGTGCTGTTTAAGATCTGTTGATCGGGTATAGTTGAGATAAAAACATACATTCCCGTACAGTGAAAATTCTGGAAAGTGAGAGGAACAGCGAGGCTTTTATTGTGAAACATGACTCGTCTCGTTGTCATTTCAGGATGCCGCCGGGGGTCGCTGTCGTCACGCTCCTTTTAAGGCCGAGCTCCACTCCGGTCACGTGGTATGAGCGAGCAGGACGGCCATCTTCCCTAAAACACAAACAACAAGCGCGTAGTAGACATCAACACACGGCGAGAGAGAGAGAGCAAAAAACAGTGAAACACGATTCCCGAGGAGGAGCACAGAACACAAACAACTGCACATGCACCCAAAGTCAAGATCGTAGAGTTTGAAGGGGCGACTGGACAGTGAACATCGCATCGACGGCTCCAGAAACACGGTGAGCAGCGGTGTGTGTCTCCTTGAATGTTGGGAGCGTTCATGGCAGATGGCTCGTACTTTAAGTTCCATGCAAACTCGGGTGGGAAGGGCAGCGCGCTTGCGGAAATCCAAAGCACATGAGCGCATGAGATGTGTGCGTGAGAGGAGCTCGTGTTGTCTGGGGTTAATACGGGCTGTGTGTGTTTTGTAAGCAGCTCTGGCCGCGGGTTGAAGGCCACGGGAAGCAGCGGAGTGGAGTTTAGAGGGGCGCCGCGTGCGCGCGGGGGGGAGGAGGGGNTGGGTGGTACACTCCCCCTTCCTGTGCACGCGACGCCCCTCTAAACTGTTTAAACCTCAAAAACGACACGAAACTGCTTTTATTTGACAGTTTGTAGGACATGAGAAAGACACTACACTTATAAAATCTCGCCCTTGTACAAAATAGACGTTTTTCTTGTGTATTTGCATCGACAGCTCGAATGAAAACGGTGCAATGGCGAGTAGTTAGTTACTGCTTTGGGTAGTTAAAATATGTAACGACACGTTTTCGGAGGTCGATTCAGTCGTTTCCTCCCCAGTCGTCTTACATGAAGATTAGCGCAGATGCACGGATGCGTAAATGTCGTACAAATGAGGCCTGCAGTTCTTGCTGTGGTACACGCCCCTCACACACATTCTGCTCCGTTTCTGAGATTTCTAGCAAATGCAAAAGTCACATTTGCTTGTTAAATATGTGCGTTTTAGAAGTTAAAGGGATTTTAAAATGCATTTTTAGATGGTGCACGCCCCTTTCTGACATGCCTTCTCACAGAGGACCTCATAAGAGCCCCAGCGATTAATATTTATCCTGGCAGGTTTTGTTCTGTTGCTTGGATATTTCTGTTGCTATGACATCTGTAGGTGCTGTGATCAAACCCCTGGGAGATTCTTTTCCTGTCTTATCTTCATTGAAATAACTCCTCCTGAATTAGGCTAGCTGATTTTATCTTGATTTAACTATATAGTAGTTTGAAACCTCTTTCTCTGTTTTTTAATGTATTTTTGTTGATTTGTTACTTTTGATGTGACAAGAAAGTACAGTAGAAATGGGAATAATGAGAAGTTGGAAGGTGGGATGGGGGAGTGACTGGAACCTGGGTCAACAGCGCATTAGCTATACTATGTAACATGTTACAGCATGTGCATTGCCCAACATTTGTCCACATCTCTTGACAGCTCTGCCTGATTTAAAAGATGCCTTCAGTTTTATGACTTGTGTTTTGACAGCAGCATTGAGGAGTTTTATGTGCTGGTTTCTCCTGCAGGTAAAGGAGGGAGAGGGTCAGTGGAGTGAGGAGGGGTCACTAGCCGGGACCTGGTCCACACAGCATTTCCAGCACAACAGGAAAATACAGAAAAACACATATAGAAAAGAGAGAAATAAGCATTTAGGGGGTTATTGCTGCTTTTGGCAGCTGTATTATCAAAAAAAGCTTAGTTTAGTTTGGTTTTTGTTTTTGATGTTCCCTGCAGTAAATCAACTTTAAACGTCAGTATCAAATCTGCGGTTTCTGCAGTAAACAGGTATTACACACTTCTGAGGGGCTTGATTTTATGCTTTCTAGTTTTTCTAATCTGTGTATCGGCTGTGAACAGCAGAGCTCTTAACTCACGTCTGATCTTCAGGAGTTTTAGCTCTCCTGCACACACCCTGAATAAGGCAGCTATATCCCTCCTCAGTGTAAGTCAGTTTAACTTCACAACACACACAAACATACACACAAACGCGCACACACACACACGTGTTGGCCTTCTCTCCCAAACCCGCTCCAGCCTGGTTCTGCCTGCGCCACTCCCCTGGACAGGGTAAGAGTGATGTAAAAATGAATTGATTGTGTGTGTTATTTGTGTTGTCAGTATGTCTGGGCACACTGTGGTGTGACACATGAATTGTGTGTAGTAAATGGAGTGCGCTGTGTTTAGAGTGTATTTCAGTGTGATGCTTTTTGATTGTAGACTTTCATCTCTGAGAAGGAAGGAAGAATATGACTGCTGAAACACTTAACTTTGGCCCAGAATGGTAAAATCTCTCTCTTCATATTTACCTGTCCTTCCTGCTTTCTGTTCAACTTTATTGAAACAACTTATTTGTATAAGCACCATTGATTGATTTTGACAGACAATGACCTAGAAAAAATGAAGACAAAGGTCTGATTTGACAGAATACCAGATAACAGCAAATGAATAACATGCCGGCGCCAGTTATGAACTGTTGATTAATAACTGATCGTGTGATTGATTAACAACTTTTTGACTTATTTGCCTGGTTCTTTCTTTCGTGTAACTTTGACTAAATAATCTTCTGAAATCTAATATTTCCTCTCAGTGTTTCTCTCATTTGGCTTTTCTGTATTTCAGTTTGACTCCAGGCACTTTCTCTTTCTAAAGCATGTCTTTATTTTCTTGAAGTTTCTGTAAGGATCGCCCTCTCCCTTCTTCTCGTCCCTGTTCTCTGTTCGGATCTCTTCTTGGCACACACTAAATGATTATGCAGAAATGAAGCCGTTGGGCGGGTCTTTTGCTGAACTAAGGCTTCTCTGTGCATAGTTGGTCTTCAGCCAATGAAAGTGGATTTCTAGGGTTGACATGTACAATGCAGGGGCGGCGTGTTTCTTCAAAGCCTTCACGGGCTTATCTCAGCAGGCTTGTGTTTGTGTAAAGTTTAAACAGCCACCTGGGGCACTGACAGCTCCTAAAATAAACCAGGATATACTGCAGTCACCATTGACAGCACTGTCCTTGGATGGTCGCCAGGAGTGGGATGTTTCTCCCTCTTTTGATCTCCTCTCAACTGATCTCTCTGACTCTCTCAGGCTCCGTGCACTTTCCAGTGGAGGCAGTGTCTCCTCCCCTCCTGCCTCTCCTGCTATGCCAAAGTACAAGCTGGCCGAGTACCGCTACGGCCGAGAGGAGATGCTAGCACTTTATGTCAAAGACAACAAGGTGGGAAACAAAACAAAAAACTGATTCTTAAGTCTCAGGAAATGTTTTGTGGCCTGTTATTAAATGTTGATTCTAAGTCTAAGACAATAATTTGGAAACGTTTGTTTAATTACAATATTAAAGGGGTCATGAGAAACTTCCATGTTAAATTCGAATGACTGTAGCATTAAAATTCTTAAAACGGACATGATCTGTCTGGAGGCGTTTTGTATACATGTGCAAATGCTTCTAAGTTCCTTCAGTGCATCTAACATTTGTATTCCTTCATTTGAATGTACAGACTGAGAGTGAGTCACAGGCCGTGGTTTGTGTTTTCAGGTTCCTGAAGAAATGCAGGATAAGGAGTTTGCAGTGATTCTGCAGGATGAGCCTCAGCAGCCGCTGGCTCTGGTGCCTCTCACAGAGGAGGAACAGGTGAGAGACACACACCAGCTGTTTCAGCCTCAGGCTGATTAGACATACCTCACATACTCTAGATGTAATGAGGTGGGGCGAGTCCATTTTTTAAAGTCATAAACTGAAAATGAGAAAATAGCCTTCAGCGCTGTAGCAGATTGTATCTACACAGACCTTGTGGTTTTGGCGTGGTCATGGTTTTATTCTTAATGCTTGTTTTCTCTCTGCAGAGGAACTTTTCCATGTCTGTCAACAGTGTGGCTGTGCTGAGGCTTATGGGTAAAGGGGGCGGGGCTGTCCCGACCGGGGTGAACCGAGGTAGAGGCAGTGTGCGAGGTGGCAGAGGTAAGTTAACCTATTGATTTGTGTACGTGTGTGAGTTGTGTAGTGATGCTGAAGTGTTGGTCGTGTGTTGTGTGTGTGTTTGTGTGTGTGTGTAGGGAGAGGAAGAGGAGAAGGTGGATTCTACCAAAGAAGCAGCGAGGAAGGAGAGGGTGGGTTTGGTCGGAGTGTTCGAGAGATTCATCGCAGCCAGAGCTGGGATGACAGGTATTCTCTCTGCTAACCTATTCAAAATTCAGCGCATTGTTTATTTGTATTGATTGTGAAATTTACAGCCCTGTGTTCTACATTCTTAGTTTGTCAGTTCTTTGCTTTCATTGATTTCCAGAGGCGAGCGGCGCTTCGAGAAGCCACTGCGGAGGGACGGGGTGCGGCTGGGTTTCGAGGAGGCAGGTCCGGGTGGGAGAAAGGAGTTCATGCGCTCTGACAGCGACAACTGGCGCACACTGAGAGAGGAGCAGGAGGAGGAGGACACGGGAGAGACTGGAGGCAGCTGGAGACTCACTGGGTCACGGAGAGAAGGTACACACACACACACAGATACAGACACACTATAGACCTTTTCACATCTGTATCAGGTGAACCACACACAATGAATTACAGATGCTTTCTGATCTGATCACTTAAACCATGTTGTGGGTTTAACAGTCTCAGCTGAGCACCTGTGGGCATCAGATTTTTACATTCAAATGTAAATGATTTCTTCCTGTCTCTTCTGTGCCCAGATGGTGGTCCTCGCTCAGCTGGGTGGCGGGAACATGGCGGCCCCGGTGAAGTTCGCCGGAAGAAGTTTGACTTTGACTTCCGAGACGGAGGAAATGAGGGGGGAAGAAGAAGAGCAGGAAGTGAAGGAGCAGAGGAGGAGAGAGATGGTTTGCCAGAGTGGTGCACAGACGAAGAAGATGGTGAAATGGGAACCTTTGACTCCTCTGGAGCATTTATGTCTGTTAAGGTGAGAACATAACCTCAGGTTTGCAGTGACTAAAGATCTGTGGCTTCCTTCAGTTTTATTTACAGGTGTTTTATGTTTATATCTTAGAAGGGCCCAAAAGACCCCATTCCAGAAGAAGACTTTGAGTTCCAGGGGTTGGAGGATGAGGAAGAGGAGGGTACTAATCCAGAGAAGAACAACAGCAGTGGAGCAGAAAAGAGTGAGAAAGGTAGAAAAAGAATGATGACCACAGTCACATTTGAAACCGGAGTAGAACTAGAGTAGATACTCTGATTTACATCATGTCTAATAATGCTGTAGTGACGTAAAGTTGTCTGAGTTACCAAAATTGAGTTGTTAAAAAAATGAAGACCGTATCATTTATAAAGCCAAAGTATTAAATTAAAAAAATGATTTTCACTATGTTGTGTCTTGCAAGGCAGTTTTTGTAGTTATAGTTACAGTGTTGCTCCTATTTAATAATCCTCTCTTTATTTCAGATGTGGTTGACACTGCTGTAGTGTCAGAAACTGAGGTGAAGCCGGTCTCTCCCTCCCCTCCTCCATCTCTCCCTTCTCTGTCTGCTCCTGTCAATGAGACTGTGCCCTCTGCTGCCCCCTCTGGCCTGGAGGAGCCTCAACCTGCCCCCTCCATTCCCAACAAACTACCAAGTGAAGGTAAAGACATTGAGTTTATATCTAGGGTGTTTACTGCCTGCCCTTTCCTTTTGTTTTTGTGTAATACATGCATTGTTCTGTTGTAGTGTTATCAGAGGCCATGTTTGATTTGAGCCCCAGTGCCTCCTCCAGTCTGCCTTCATCGCCACCTTCCTCTTCCTCTGCTGCTACTGACCTCCCACCACTGGGGGGTGACATTGAGGATGATGAGGGCATGAAGCATCTGCAACAGGTACAACAGAAAATGAGAAAAGATCGGTTTTCCTGTACTTTTATCTTGAGAATAACACAAAAATATTATGAAAGCACTTTTTATTTACTATGCAAAGCTCTCTCCAGTCTACGATTAATGACAACAAAAAAATGTGTTTGTAGAAAGTGTCACAGTTATGATTTTGAAGCAGTTCAGTATCATCATTGGTCATTCACATTGACTTGCTGAGTGTATTGTTAATCGGTTTAAATGTGAGGGATAACCAGTCATGACAGAGGTTATTTGCATATGGAGGTGTTAAAGGTACAGTATAAAGGCTGACAGTTAAACTTTCAGGGTCAAAGGATAGAAAATGGTCTTAAAAAATTATCTTATCTTATTATTATAAGTGGACTTCAGGGAATATCATCAGTGCCACAGAAGTGTTGAAAATAACCGCTTCACATGATTGACACACATTAAGAAGAATGTTGATTGTGTGTGTGTGTGTGTGTGTGTAGGAGGCAGAGAAGATGGTGGCGGCGCTCCAGGACACATCTCTAGAGGAAGAGTGTTTTACACAGACTCTTCAGGAGAGCAGGAACACAGCCTCTGCTCTTCCTCTCTCCCACGACTCGGCCATGAAATGGTTCTACAAAGACCCACAAGGAGAGATTCAGGGTACACACACATTCTCCAGGAGCATGTCGACTCATGCATATGGAGCATCACTCTGAGTATCTCTCTCTCTCTCTCTCGCTCTCTCTCTCAGGGCCGTTCAGTACAGTGGAGATGTGTGAGTGGTTTCAGGCAGGATATTTCACCATGAACCTGCTGGTTAAACGTGGCTGTGATGAGGGATTTCAGCCTCTGGGGGAAGTCATTAAGATGTGGGGGCGAGTGCCTTTTGCCCCTGGCCCCTCCCCTCCACCCCTCCTGGTGAGGAATCAACCCCATCTTCGCCCTCAACCACCCAGGGGGGCAATCGTGAGTCTCTCGGTGGATGGGTGAATGCTGGGGCATTTTTGTGGAGGCTTTCTTGTTTGTTTTGCTTTTGTATGTTAATAAGTGTTTGTTTCTGCATGTGTAGGTCTGTGTATTTGTGGTGCATGTGATATGTGTGTAAATGTGTCTGTGTGTAACATGCTCAGTTGATACATTTCTTGTACAGTTTAACAAGTGTGTCTGATCTCTCTTAGAAGCGTGTGTCTGATCTCTTTGTTTTGGGTCAATGTGTGTGTCTGATCTCCTGTATAATTGCTTGTGTCTGATCTGTGTGTGTTTTAGGGTAATATGGATCAGGAGCGACTGAAGAAGCAGCAGGAATTGGCTGCTGCCGCGGCTCTTTACCAGCAGCTCCAGCAGCAGCAGCTGTTCCAGCTCATCAACAGGTAAGTGTGCTTTATTATTGCTTACATTACATATGTTATGCATGTTACTGCATTATGACTGTGTCTTATGTGTGTGTGTGTGTATGCAGATGTGGAGAGCAGGGTATGATGCCTTCAATGAACAGGTCAATGTCAGTGCCAGATACAGGGTCCATGTGGGACATGCATACCTCAGCCTCACAGCCAGCAGGTACACACACACACAAACACACACAATCATTTACATCTGATTCATTTGTGTGTTCCCTGGGAATTGAGCCCATGATCTTTGCGTCATTAGTACCCCTTTACCAGTTTTACCAGTTGATGTACAGAAATAATTGGTACCCTCTTCCTCGAGCAGGCGGTGAGGCCAGTCTATGGGACTTAATGAATTCATCATCTCAGGGTCCAATTCTAGAACAGCTTCAGAAGGTGAGAGTTGCTCGTGAGGTCCTCTGGTGCTGTTCTGAGGAAGTGTGCTGAACTCTCATGGTGTTGTGTTTGTTCCAGCTACATGAAAGAAGAGAAGCTGAACTCAGGGCCAAGCGCGAGGAAGAGGAACGGAAACGGAGGGATGAGAAACGGAGAGAAGAGCAGAAAAGGAGAGAGGAAGAGGAGCTTTATAGACGCAAGCAGGTCTGCCGTTAGAACTTTCCTTTTATCTGTGAACACACGGGGGGGGGGTTTTGTTGACCTTGAATAGATTTGGTTTAGTTTTATTTAATTATATTTCTGTCTGTCACAATCTCTCTTTTACAGCAGCAGGAATTACTGATGAAGTTGCTCCAGCAAACTCCACGTCAGGGGTCCTCAGGTTCTGGCCAGGGCTGGAACGGTGGACCCATCCCTGGGCTGGGGAAGCAGAACAAGCCCCTCAACCTCCTGGAGGTCCAGCAGGAGGCTGAGAGAATGCACAAACAGCAGCACAGAGTCCAGCAGCAGCAGCGGGTAAGACACAAACACTGCTGCTGTATAGAGCACAACATGACTGCAGTGCAGTTTAAATGACTCTCTCTCTCTCTCTCTCTCTTTCTGCAGTGGAGCGACGCATCTGTGATGTGGGGAGCCGGATCTTTGGATGGAAAGCTGGGTGGAGGTGTCAGCCCCTCAGGAGGAGGGTTGGGCGTCTGGGACGAGGCCCTCAAGAACCAGAGTTCCCTCCGCAACAACATGGGCCTGAAGAACAGCCGCAGCAGTCCGTCGCTGAGGTAAAGTGGTCATTCTCAATGAGACGTCATCAGACCATCATTCCAAACAGTGCTGTGTGTTCTCCGGGGCTATTGAGATGTTTTCAGGGTTTATTTCGGGTTCTCAAGCAATTTAAAATGGTAAAATACTATTCATTTAAAAAAAATCCTGTCAAATATGATTTTAAAGGAAAGACGTTTTGTTCAGAATGTGTTGTAGCTCAGCTGTGTGTGTGTGTTTGCAGTGAGCAGTACATGATGAGGGGCCGTAAGCGCACTGAAGAAGAGGAGCGGCTGTTGAAGCTCCTGCAGGGGATGAAGACTCAGGATGGCTTCACCACCTGGTGTGAACAGATGCTGCATGCTCTCAACACCTCTGCCAACAGCTCCTCTTCCTCCCAGGATGGTGAGCTACATATACAGCAGCCTTTCTGAATATTAAGAGAATACTGCAGGTTGAACTGAACTGTGGAATGATGATGGTTACCACAAAAGTTGCTTGTGATTTTAGTTCCCACCATCGTGGCGTACCTGAAGGAGGTGGAGTCTCCGTATGAGGTGCTGAACTTTATCTGCTCATACCTGGGCGACACTGTTGAAGCCAAAGAGTTTGCCAGACAGTTTCTGGAGCGCCGTGCCAAACAGAAGGCCAACCACCAGAGACAGCAGCAGCAGGTGTGTGTGAAGAATGATTTCAGGTCTCTGTGTGTGCCGTTTGTTTTTACTGAAGTTCTTTATTTCTAACAGCTCTCCAAAGAGATGGCTGGACTCAGCATGAACAGCTTTCCTCTACAGGTATGAGTGTGCCTCAGTACGGCCTGTGTGATTTTTAATCTAGCAGTGTTTGTTTTTTTAGTAAATCATGATGATCTAGCAACTGTGTAATTGATCAGAATTGATTCCTGTGTTCACATTTCATTCCTGCTCATGTTGTATCTACATTGTTTTTCAGGATACTGTGCGTGGAATGAACCCCAGTGCCCTGCAGTCTATGTTTCAGGCAGTGCATTCTGGGAAAGGGGGTGTGGTCTACGATCAGACAGGAAAGCTGAAGAAAAAACAGCCCATGATGCTGCAATCTGACCCAAGCATCTTAGGTACTCCATTTCATCTCTCTCTCTCTCTCTCTCACTCACTCACTCACTCACAATTCTTTCTTAAACTGCTAAAACTGTAACGTGTTGTGCCTGTGTGTAAATACACACGTTTGTTCGAGTGTGTGCTACACAATGTCTACACAATGATTTTTAATTGCTTAGACGTTCAAAAGAGGCATGTTGTCATTCAAAGAGTATTTTGTATAGTTTATAAACAATGTGTGGAATAACAGATATACAGTGTCAACCCGTAATGACATAAACAAGACACACTGTTCATGACTGTTACTCCAGTGACTGTGAAAGAGAATTGTAGAGAAACTAGAATCTAGCAGTTAAAGAGAACTGCTTGGATCTGTACTTGACACTGCCCCCCCTCCTCTCTCTCTCTCTCCCTGTCTCTCTCTCTCTCTCTCTCTCTCTCTAGGGTACTCATTCCACAGTGGTTCTGATCGGTATGGTCTAAACGACATGGAAATGGTTGAGGATTACTGAATCCACAGCAATAGCTACAAGAGGCCTTTAAACCCGCGGGTCCATCTAATCAGACTCCGCAAGTTGAATGTGCACTGCTTTGAGGGGGTGGGGGGTGGGGGGGTTATAAGCCAGAGTATGGTATCAGTTTGGCAGGCGGGGTGTTTTTGCTGGGAATAGAAGAATGTAATTCAACAGGGAGGGGAACAGGTGTGAATTTATTTTTGTGTGTGTTTGAGGGACGGGGTTGATAAACTTCTGGCACTTACAGCATTAAGCACCTTACACTCAGACTAATGCACTTTATTAGGATGTCATTTGAATACAGTTTGTTTTCTTTTTGAACAGATTTACATGTGTATTTATGTGGTATGGCTTCAGAAAAAATTACCACATACTGTGTGTGTGTGTGTGTGAGTGAGATGAATCAGAACTGGAGTTTATACTGGGAGGTAACAGTGGTGATTGGGGACCATTGCGTGTTTCAGTTAAGACATTATCAGAAAAACATCCTCTCTCTAAAGACAAACACTGTTGTTTTGTTTTTTTATATATATAAAGTTTCTATAAAAACATAAAGCTATTAAAAAAAAAAACTTTGATTATAAAACTTGAAGATTTGCACTCACATAAAATGCAAGTTAAAAAGATAAAAAAACAAATGCGTTCGATATTATAGACAGAAATATTTTTGTGGTTGTGTGCCTGTGTGTAAATACACACGTTTGTTTGAGACGGAATGAGAGTGTGTGTGCGTGCGTGTTTAAAACATACCTGTCTGCACAATGTTTTTTTTAATTGCTTAGATGTGTGATCAAAAGAGGCCATTTTGTCATTCAGAGTGAGTTGTTTGTATTTTATAAGCGGAGCGTGTGAATGTGAGCGGTACAGGAGGACCTGTGTATTACTCCTCTTGTACGTGTGCAGTATGTTTGTATGTGAATGAAAGGCAGAGGGGGGCAAGGGCACAACACATCCTCTTTCACCAGCTCTTCATCCCCCATCAAAGAAAAACCTCTAGATTCAAACTCAAAAGCTTTAGCCCGTTTTACACCAACCAGCACTCGTATTTTTTGTGGCAGGGCGCGAGTTTTCACTTCCTGTCTCACCGTCGCCTCTGTGAGGTTGAAAAACATCATTAGCATCGTTTTGTTTGTGTTGGAGAGTTCAGTTTGATCTGTACCATTAGGATTTAATAACTCGTGGTACATACTGTGTGTCTGTGTGTTTTTGTTCTTGTTTTCTGTCCCCACATGTGTGCCTAAGAACTGAAGGGGGAAGGATTAGACTTCATTGCTGCCATCGAGACATTATTTTTAACAGAGGGATGTGGTTATGTTTGTGGCTCCGCCCCCGCACACCTCTCCTGCTTGTGAACCGAAAGCCTCAGGCGCAGCGCGTCTTTATCTGTACAGTTCTAGTGTAGCCTGGGGATGCTTTGATAAAGTCATGTATGATATTAGGAGGATGTGACCTAACATTGCCTTTCTGTCCACTCTCTTGCTCTTGAGTGACTGAGGTTCTGACTATTTCTGGCTGAAAAAAAAACATGATCGCATCAAACTGTGCAAGTGCACTCAGTAGTGCACGAAATGTTTATATTTTGTTACTTGTTCATTATTGTTGTTGATGACAATGATGGTGATTTTTATTTTTAATGTTATATATATATATGAATCTATCAATATAAACAAAGTTAAAAGTATTGGACTATGAGGAAGAGCACTTGGGGCTGCTACTTTTTTGTTTTGAAATCTTTTCTTGGATTTTTAGTTGCCACCATGTGAAGTGCATTTGTGTACTTTTTCTTTCTAAGAAACATTGAATGTATTCCAAAAATGTAACCGTGACGATGGAGACGCTCGACGCGGCATATGAACGTGAAACCGGCAGGAGTGAAATCAACAGTTGTTCCTTTAAGAGTTCTTGAAGGGAATGTTCACGACGGCTACAGCAGAAACACACTGCCTCTACAATCCTGTTCATACAGAGTTTTGAAGACAAAAATGAAAACTGAAAAAAAAAAGCTGTTTTATTCCATACTGGAGTTTTGGTTGTTTACAAACCTCACAGGCATTTGTGGGTGCTTTTTCCTTCAGTTTTGTGGCGATTGAATATGCGATTCTACAGTTTAGAATAATTTTGTTGGAGAGGATTTTAATGGCATGACATCACACCCTCGTTTGCATGTTGATCGGGGTGCAGCCTATATAACTCGCTGACTGAAACAAACTTGGATCGCTGGAACACAGTGGAATGGATTCCTTCATGTACCTTTATATTATGGAAAGGGCGTGTTTTAAAGTCAAATCAAAGGCGACCATTTTTTGTTTACTGGACTTCTGTTCTTGTTTACCCTCAACTAATCTTTGTGATGGAATCAAAATGATCAAGACAGAAGAAGTGCTTTATGTTCCTGGAAGGCAAAATCAGCACAGATGACCTTTTGGTACTTCGCGATGCATAAATTCAACGCTTTAACACATTTTTCTCCTTTTCCCCGTTCTTATTTTTGGCTTGTGGATTATTTTGTGTCGTATTAAACGGAAACAAAGAGATGGACAGATCTGTGATGGATGTAGATGTGAGAAGAACAGCAAAAGAACCTGATATATGAATGACCTCAAATCTGCCAGATAATTCCTTGGACAGTGTGAACACGTTATTATTTTTGTATGATTGTATGTTTTTTTTCCCCCAGCCTTCTCTCTGAGGGTGGAAGGGTTGTCATGGTTATCATCTCACCATCAAGATAACGAAGGGACTCGTACTGCCCTGATACCCTCGCTATGCACTTTTCATTTGCTTAAAACTGTGAGGAACTTTTCCATGGGCTTGGCGAGCACAGACCGATGTCTGCTGAGATGTCCACTGTATGCGAGCAGATGGACACTTCAGGACTTTGGCCGCCCATTTGAAAAACTAGCGTGCGAGAGACGATGAGAATTTGTCTCATTCTCATTGGTGGGTTTTCTTCACCAAACTAACTTAGTGTAGACTGATAAGGAATGGTGCATTGGGACATTGGAATTTTTCCATGGAGCATTTTCACTGAACAATGTTGATATTATATGAACAGTCTCCAAACTTGGTTACAGTGTGGAGGTTCAGAAGAGTTTTACTCGAAACAGCATTCTCCGTTATGTATAAAGGATTAAACTGCTTGGTCCAGGGTGCTAGCCAACACGATGTTTTTTTGTGGACTTGAACTGTTTATTGCTTTGATGACTGAAAGACTTTTCAGAAAGCAGGACTGGAGGGCCAATGCGCTCCATCAGCTCTGATAAACCTGCTGACTGCATGGCTGAACTTCACCTTTGGCTTGAAGGGATTACAGCGCTGCAGGACCGTCTGTTTGGTAATGACCCCGTTTTAATGCATTATACAACTGATCACTTTCTAGTGCTGCTTATGTTTAGCAATCTGAACAAATCAATAACCGTCCTGTACTGTTTGTGCTATAGTCATGGGTTGGGGATGGAACTTTTTCAGGAATTGTAAAAATCTAGGTTTTGGCCTTCATGTTTACATTTATTTCCTCTGTTCTGTTTTGTAAGATCTTTGCTGTTCCAGATCATGAGATGAAGGTGCAGCTCTTCACTGCTTGGTTCATCTTCATCCTTTCTCTGTTCTTCTACTCGCCCATCTGATGACATTGCAGTTTCCTGGAACCACGGCACCATAGTGGAACTACACAGAGGAAGGTGTCTTGGTTTCAATGGTGGGAGGAAGAGAACTGTGAATGGAACAGTTGAACTGTAAGATATCAGACCTGAGCAGAATTGTTCTGCTCAAGTGCGGCCAGGGTTGACTCTACACACGCTTGCACACTCGTGTTTATTAACTACCTGTAATACATCGTTCACACATACCCAAACCTGGATTTGCTTCACTGACAGCTCAACACAGTTCCACTTAATCCCTGGCCGCAGTGTAAATAGTGTACATAAGCCTCTATCAGTACGCTGTTGGGTTTCCTGTTTGTTTTGGATTTTTCTCCTCGTATATGACATGCCTTAACAGTTCATTCTGCCGATTTAAACATTTAAAGATAAAAACAGAGAGACTAGCTCTATGACAATAGCATTTTATTTCAGGAACCCTTTCAACATTGTGTTTATGAACCTGCTCTTTCCTCTGACAGGCTTGATGACGATTAGAACATGACAGGGAAGAATCTTTGTTTGCTTGATCTCAGTTGTTGGTTGTCACTGGGCAGGTGTTTAAAAAGCATTTCGTAGACCACTATCTGATGTCAGATCAGTTTTTGCCTTTTATTCTGATGTCACTATGGAATGAAAAGCTGTTCTTGGATCAGCACTGTTGCTTAATGGTTATATGTATGTCATGACTGATTTTGTGGTAAAAGATTGTGTGAACAGAAGTGGAGTCTGAATGTAGATCAGTGTTGCTCTGAGTACAGCCTCAGACATTGTGCTGTATCTCAGAATGGGGATGCTGTTCTACAATCAGCCCCTTTCTGTCCATGTCTATCTTATTTATTGGGTTATGAAAGGCAAAAACTGTTTCCAGGTCAGAACGCACTGTCACGTGCTTAACAAACGGATGTCATGTTCTCCTGTCTTCTCTGATCTCAGAACAGAGGTGTGTGTTGAGGAATACTTCACTAACACGAGTTACACATCAGAGAGAATATGATGTGATGATACAGGTGATGCAGGTGTCATTCTTTTGTTACCCACAGATAATTAGGACTGATATTGTATATCTTTACTAGTTTGCAAACAACTATATTTTAAAATGTTAGTGATAATACAAATGTGTTTCTCATATTTATAGATCCTGTGTGCAAAATAGTAACAATACTGTATTAGTAGCATCGCAGACTAAGAGCTGATCTTGGATGTATATAATCTGCATAGTAATAGAGGTGAATACTGACCCTAGATCAGCACTTTCAGATTGAGAATTGGAGAGCTCTTTTACCAGACTGGTCATCCTTACTATCACACACAACCGCTTGATTCTAGGTGTCTTTAAAATGTTCAGTAATAAGTCCATTTGGAAATGAGGTTTGATTACTTAAAATGTAAATAGTTTTTGGGGTTTCTGGTTTGTTTGATGATTAAAAATAATAAACTATAAGAATGAATTGTGTGGATTTGTTTCACGTTTAAAACATTATATTGACATTAAACTTTAATTGTGAAAAGCAGAGCAAAACATTCATTTGTAATGTTTTCATTTTGTAGTTTTACTAGAATTAATTCATGTGTAAGATTTTTGGAATTCTACATTAAATGGTGCAGACTATAAATGTAAGTTTTGTGTTTTGTTCTCTAGGGCAATTGAGAATAAAACAACATTCTTTAAAGTATAGCTTATTATTTTAGTTGTGCATTACACGTGTTCTGACTATAGTAATAACAGTAAATGAAATATTTACACAAGGCAACAAACCCTAAACCAAACCTCCCCAGCCCGAGTTCCTCAAGCTTTCTGCTGTATTTAGAGAGGTTGTGTCTGCACTGAGGTATTTAAGAGAAGAAAGCGCTTATCATGTTCCAGGTCATGTGATAAATGTTTAAACATTGATGACACGTAGTTTGAACTGGCGGTATTTGATCTGTTTTAAAGTTAACTTCCCCTAAAAACACCATACACACAACATCAACAACACATGGATCCCGTGCACGCGCACGGTGCATGAACAGAGCCTGATGGAAGTCTCGCGAGAGTCGGGCGATCTCGTGCAGCTCTGGCATGGCGGCACACTGATTACAAACATGCCGCGCCAGTTCCTGTTGATTTAAACACCGAGAGTCCGTCAGAATTTAATGAAACACACTGAACAAAATCTACAAGAAACAAAACACAGGACACGAACATGTCAACCAAACACTGAGCAGAAACAACAGGTAGAGTGACTGTGTGGATAGAGAAGTCTGACCATCTCAATTCACTTTAATTCTGTTGTTTTCTCGGCGGGTTTTGTTGCAGTTATTTAGCTGCTGTTGATGCATGTGCAATTATGTGTTGTAATCCCGTTTATATTGACATTCTGATTTGCATATGTCAGGAAGCCTTTTGTTTTATATTCATACATTTTATTTTATTTGGTTCACGCGGGAGTTTATGTTTTTGCTGCATGCTACAGCGAGATAAACAAACTGACTATATGTGCATGTCTCATGTAGGCTGAGATCTACAGAAACTGTTCATTACTACATCTGATAACCTGATTGATCTGATCTGTTCCACAGGTGTGCGTGTTTTAAGACCACAGCAGTAACACTTGAGTTCCTTATCTTCTGACGCTCAGAGACACTTAAACACACTCAAAGGCTGAGGGTGGTTCTGGACTCTGCGGACAGGATGTCAGGTGCGGGTCAGAGCAGTGATGGTGCTGCTGGGCAGGAGGCAGAGGCTGATGGAGAACCTCCTCACCTGGAGCAGGTGGAGGAAAATGAGGAAACACCACCAGCAGCTAAACAGCCTCGACTGGAGCACGCGTGCCTTGATTTCCACATGACAGAGACGCCTGTGGAGTCTGCAGCAGACACATGTGGAAGCCAAGAGGAGGGTGAGGTCATTTCATCAGAGAGCTTTTGATGTGTACACTTCTGTTTGGCTGCTGTCAGTGTCACACGTATGATTATATGATATAAGATCAATGTCTGGTCTGTATGTGAAGTCAATCCAGACATCTGTACATAATTACAGGGATTTTGTCCCTTTTTGAGTTGATTA
This sequence comes from Botia kubotai, assembly GCA_036877585.1. Lineage (NCBI taxonomy): Eukaryota > Metazoa > Chordata > Actinopteri > Cypriniformes > Botiidae > Botia > Botia kubotai. The sequence goes on from JAZGTI010001417.1 coordinate 36,498, forward strand.
ATCTGTGCATCCAGTTTCAGTTCCAGTGCTCCAGGTATTTGGATGTGATGTTGTTTGTCTTGGATCTGAAATGAAATGGACGTTTTTTCATGTATAGTCACGCTGCTATTCAACCCAGTTCACTTGTGTGATTTAATTGTGTTATGTGTTTAATCACGGTCATTATATAAAATATATTCTTTTATGTGTGTGTATATAGTTGTGGAAGCCCATCTTCTTTTATAAATCTCCCTAAGAAAATAATTACTGGATAAATATAAATAATATTTGCAATACATTTTCTAGTAATATGCAATAATAATATGCAATGCAAATAATATATTCTGCAATATATTTGCTCACTCTGTGTAATTAATATGTTTCATAATTACAGAAACTTAGGCTAAAGAAATCTTAAGAAACTTTATATATATTATAATAATTTCAGATTGTGGTTTCTATGAGCTGAAACAATTGTATCTGACACTTGTTTTAATGCCCTTTTTAATATAGAGTCTGAACTGACCAATCAGCTGGTGTGTCTTTGTTTATTTGATCCTCTCAGGTGCCACTCTTCCAGATAATGAAACAGGAGGCATTGTGGGAAGAGAGGAAGTGAAAGCGGAGATCGAGTGGCATGAAAACGAAGGAACAGAGAACAGAGAAGCACTCGCACATACTGAGGAAGAAAGAGCCGATGAACCTGAAGACAAGAGGAGTCCTGAGGATGTTTCTGCTGAGCAGCACCAGTAAGTGTGCTGGTTATTTTAAGCTGTGATGACAGGAAACATGATGTGACTGTGCTGCAGTAAGGCAGCCAGCTGTTGTGTGACACTTCACTGCTGTTTGTTTTACTGTATTTACAGTCATGGCCTCGACTTCAGGCAGAATCCACAGATGCTGACAGGCTCCTGGGCCGAGTACACCCACACCACTGAGAACTACCTCAGAGGCTGCAAATGGTGATCATTCATGACAGCTCTACAGTTGTGATTACTGTGTATTACAGAGAATCTGTAGCAGAGCGATAACATCACCAAGATCATGCGTTTGATTTTGGGGGAATGTATGAACTTAATTAAACAGATGTTGAATGTGCTGTAAGTCTCAGTGGATAGAAACGTTTGCCAAATGTATGAATGTAAATGCTAATGCAATGTTTCATTGTCTCTCTGTAGGGCTCCAGATGGTTCCTGTATTCTCTCAAACAGTGCTGATAATGTTCTGCGTGTGTATAATCTTCCCTCTGAGCTGTACAGCAGCCGCTGGGACATGATCTCTGAGATGGTCAGCAGCCCTCCAGATCAGATCTGCTGCTGTGTTTTTATCACAGTTTTACATACGTTTACCAGATTGTGATTCAGATCCGATTCCTCTCCTGTGTGTGTGAATAAGATTATTTAATGTAGATTGTAATCAGTTCTCTTCCTGTGTAACACGCTCCAGACTTTGATCAGGGTGAAACAGATTCTGCTTTATAATTGCATCTTCATGTTGAGAGTTTGGAGCCAGAGGGTCATTTTTCACTTGAACCATTATGCTTCCAAACTCTATGTACTCCGAAATTGTTTGATGTCACATTATAAGAGCTGTGTAGAAACTCTCCACACAGGATATGACATCATTATGCTGTTGTGTCCCCTCAGAGTCCAGTGCTGAAGATGGCAGAGGGAGACACCATCTATGACTACTGCTGGTTCCCAAAGATGAGCTCCATTGATCCCGGCACATGCTTGTGAGTTTCTCCAGACTCCATGTTTCCCTGAATGAGTGACAGTGAGGAGCAGGAGAGAAACGGACCTGTAACTTGCTTTTCCTTTAACCTATATGAGTCTACTGTGATACTTGTCGTGTGATTGTAAGAATGTTTGGAAAGGTTTAGGGATAATTCACCTCAACAGGAAACTCATACAGCTTTTTATCCATGGAGCCGAATGAGGATTTCCAAGCTGCTCTTTTCCATACAGCAGTAAATATGTACATGTCAAACCACATCAGAACTTGAACGTGTTAGAAACAAACCAGAACTCTTCTCTCTGTAAATATTATTCACACCTGTAAGAAAGAAGTCGTTCAGGTTTGGAAGGATTTCAGGCTGAATAACTGATGACAGAGTTTTCAGTTTGGGGTGAGATTTCTCTGTTGATTAAATGGTAAAGTTTCTGTCAGTGGTGAACACTGCTGGTTCTCACAGTCTCATCATATTAACTGCCTGTGGTTTACAGATGTGCTCCGCTTATAGTTTCAGAGACGTGTTTGAAGAGACTGTTGTTCAATTAAACTGTTGTTACCGATCAGCAGTCCTGTGTTTGTTGTTTTGTTCATGATTAGTGCTGAAATCAGTGTAGCAGAATCTCATGACCGCTTTACTATATAGACCTTTGTGTGCCTGTGRGCGTGTCACTGTGGGCGTGTCACTGTGGGCGTGTCACTGTGGGCGTGTCACTGTGGGCGTGTCACTGTGGGCGTGTCACTGTGGGCGTGTCACTGTGGGCGTGTGTGTATTAGAGCTGGAATTGTTTGGGCGGATACAGAGGATCTTATTCCAGCTCTCTGATTGTCTTGACTTTGATGGTTCTGTGGGAGAAACTCCAGAACAGAAATGATCTCAAGCCGATGGCCGTGGTTACAGATAACAGGCAGGTGAGTAGTGATGGCTTACGTGAGCTGTTTCAGAAACAGCACAGATGAGAGGAGTGACAAGTGTGAAGGCCAAGAACCAAACCATGACCCTCACAGAGAACTGAAAGACTCTCTCACTCTCTCTGTAATGAGTGGTGGTGTTCTGCCAGCTGTTAGACCTGTTATTGTTTACAGGTGTTTCTGAAACAAAACGCTGTTTTCAGAGCTTCACCCCCGTGCAGGCGCTCATAGCGGAACATTGCAGCCGCAGAGCTGTTTGGATCTCCACAGGGGTTGATCATTAACTCTGACTCACGATTGCTTCTCTCTGGAGGACCTTTTCAATATTCAGGTCATTTACTTCATCTTGACTCAAGTCATTTGTAGTTTCTCATTATCCACTGTAGAGACAGAACATTGAGGCTGTTGTTAATGGCTCTTTTGTGTTGCTGGCTTGGAGGGAAGCCAGACTGACGGATGCTTCTGCAGTCTCTTGTATTCCTCAAAACAATAATAAATTGGCTCTCAGGTTGTTTTTGGATTATGAAATGTGGTGCAGTAACGCATGCATACATTCCTCTCTTCCTCAGTATTGCCAGCAGTAGTCGGGACAACCCAGTCCACATATGGGACGCGTTCTACGGGGACCTCCGTGCATCCTTCCGACCCTACAACCACCTGGACGAGCTGACGGCAGCTCATTCCCTGTGCTTCTCACCTGATGGCTCTCAGCTGTACTGCGGCTTTGATAAAATGGTGCGAGTGTTCCACACCGAGCGTCCCGGGAGAGATTGTGTGGAGAGGCCCACAGTGGGTGAGATGAATGACATCAGTCTCTCTCTCACACGCGTCATTCAGACCACTGGCTGGTGTTGAATGACTGTAATCTCATTTCACTGGCTTTTGTTTGTTTGAGTGGATTTCTGTCTCTCACGCGCGTGTCATTAAGACTCATTTGACTTAATTGTGCTGACATGACCTGCATGGCTCGCATCTAAACATTCGTTGTGGTTTAATGATCTTTGTGTGTTTGGTGCCACTGCCTCATGTGTCTTGTTTCAACACTGTTGTTGTAATTACTGGTTTTGATGTTACAAAAAACACAAACCAAATGATAAGATTATACACAGCAAATTGAGACATCTGGCATCAATGCAGAAACAAAGTAAAAAAATTAAATTCTGATTGGTTAAATGTCCTCGCACACCACCCAATACCTGCACACCTTTGGCAGCACATAATAATAATCATAATAATAATCATAATAATCATTATCAAACGTTTTATTACACCTTATTAATAATTTCTTTCTCTTATTTACTTTTGCATTACACTGTATCGCATAATAAACATTGTATCAGAATTTGTTGCAGTTGACACATTACTACCGTCATATGTTGTATTTACTGTCATACAGTTCCCTGCACTCCATTTGCATTCACTGTAGAAAAACTGGACAGTTTAGCTAAACTTTCAGCCTTGTGAGAGAAACATAAACCAATTAATAATATTTATTAATTAATTAATAATAAACACTTCTGTGTTCCCTCCTCATTTTTCTCTTTGTCTCGTTGCTCTTGTGTTGTAAGTCAAGAAACATGGTCAGACGGGCATCATCTCCTGTATTGCCTTCAGTCCGTGTCAGTCCATGTATGCTTGCGGCTCGTATTCCCGCTCTGCTGCCATTTACTCGTGTGATGACGGTGCTCTGCTGGCTCTGCTGCCCACCCGACACCACGGAGGCCTCACACACCTGATCTTCTCACCTGATGGAAATCATCTGTACACAGGTGGACGTAAGGTCTGTCAGATCAGGTGTTTAATGATTTGAAGGATATTTGTGGAATGTTTTAAGATCTGAAGCCTCTTGGGTTCTAATACTGTGTGTCACTGTTTTCAGGACTCAGAGATCCTGTGCTGGGACCTGAGAGATCCGGGACAGGTTCTGTTCTCCCTCCACAGGAACATCAACACCAACCAGCGCATCTACTTTGACCTGGACCGGTAACCTCACGATTACAGCATAGATTCAGATGTTGACCCACTTCTGCCTGTGTGTGTATTGATGTTTGTGTGTCTGAAATAGATCTGGCCGGTATCTGCTGAGTGGGGACACAGATGGTGTGGTGTCAGTGTGGGACACCCTCACAGCGCCACCTGATGGAAACGAGGACATCCTGCAACCAGCGCTGCAGTTTCAGGCACACACAGATTGTTGTAATGGCATCAGGTACAGTCATGATTATTACAATAACATTTTACGGGATCATCATTTTTAAAACAGTGCTCAACTGTTCAGAAGTTTAAAAGAGTTCTCTTAAGGTCTTCCTTGTAGTCAATAATTTCATCTTGTAAAACTCAACTTCAGAATGACATTTAAATGTGTTTACTGAAGAAAATTATTAATGTCTTAAAATAGCTCAAATGTAATGACACTATAAGTCGAGAAATATGCAAATGAAAATGCATTGCAATATGCCATGAATGCTCAAATGAGTCCACGCATCAGCTCAGACTAACTGATCCACTTGGGCCACTCCTTCACGTGATTGGTCGGTACATGTTTGTGATGTAGAAAATGGGCAGTTGTCGTGTTTTTGAGATTGTCTTTGATAAACTGATGTTTTAAGAAGGAAATACTGTGGTGTTGACTGATGAATTTGCACATGGTTGTCACATGAACATATAAACAACATTGAGTCAAAAAGCTTGATTTTAAAAATTTCACTTCAGTTCAGTATTGTTGTCAGATGATGGAACATGTTACAGCATTTATAACTGTTATTGCTGACCCGCCCCTCCCTCCCCGCAGTGTTCATCCTTTCATGCCATTGGTGGCGTCCTCCAGTGGCCAGCGTCACTTCTGCTGGCCGTCTGACAGCGAGGAATCCGAGTCTGATTCAGAGGATCAGAACGTGATTTCATCCAATGCTGGCCGACAAGACAATGCTCTAGTGCTGTGGTGGGCCGGCCCAGTGGGCTCAACCAATGAGACGGGGCAGGAGGAGGAGCCAGCGGTACTTGAGAACCAGACCTCGTGATTGTACAATGGCCCTCCTGACACAACAATTACTGCCAGTCTTACAATAATGAATATGTGCGAGATTGTAATTGTACATCTATTTTAACTGTAGAACATTTTTAAAAGTCATCTGTAAAAATGAAAAAATTAGGATAGCTTAAATTGTATTTAAAAATCTTGTTTAAATGGAGGCCTTTTTTCTGTCTCTACTGTTTCTCTTTGTTGCTGACTTTGTAAACCTCAATGATTGATAGAAATCCAGAACAGAATCTAAACCAGTTTTGGACAGTAAAATGCCATTTGGATTAGCTGAACTGTTCGTGAAACCTTGTGACGTTCATTTCAAATTTAAATTCACTTCTGAAGTGTTTTGAAAGTGTTTCAGTTGCTGGTGATTCAGGAACTGTCTTGTCTTCACTGCAGTGGATCAGTTCTCAGGTTTACAGTTTAGCAGCACAGATGTGTAATTTGAGCTGGAGTGTGTTTTTCTTCTCTCTCACCATTGCATAGTTGTTAGGATACACAATGAGCCTCGTCCAGGACCGACTATACGAGAGTTCAGTGTAAAACCACCATGACACAGAACAGGTTTGTGTTACTGTCTGAAAACTGAGATTAATCTTTGTTAAATGTGCCATAGATTACAGAGAGCAGCTGTGAATATATTTTTGTAAGCCAGTAATCTGCTTCATTGTGAGTGAATGTTCTTGGTTTCCTGCCTCACGGCTTTAGCTGAGGCTGCGCATTCCCTTTTTAATAACCTGTTTATGTGTGTGTGATGGAGAATTATCTTCTGACGTCCGCTGGTGTACTGATACACTGGTGTGTGTTTACAAATGTACACGTTTTTTATAGCATTACCTAAAGCACGTGTGTGTTTGTGCCTCACTGTTCTCTTTAAAGCAGTTTGAATGTTACGGGCCAGATAACATGCTGTAGTCAGTGTGCTGTCACACTATACCGTCACATTACACACACTGCAGAGAATTCAGTTACTTGAGCAAGTGTGTTTAACAGGTTTTCTTTGTTCAGTTGTGGATTGTAAGGCAGACAATTCAGGTCTGCTTGTACTTCTTCTGTCTTTAAACAGGAACTGTGTGCCGCAGGTGGACGCGGCAGCTGAAAAGATCAATAAATATTTACATCAAAATGACTGACATTTGTTCTTGTGTCACTAGAATGTGTCATTTGTGAGGTTTATTAAAGCAAGCGTCACTATTGTTGCCTATACCGATCTTTAAGGGTTCTCAGTACCAGTGGAGAGATCTTTTGATTAAGGTCAGTGTGAAAACACACACAACACCCTACAAATCACTTAGCAACACACTAAAAAACATACAGAATAAATGTTCATACAGAATGTATAACAGACACTTATTCAGAGCGGCTTTCTTTTACCCTCTGATATGAGACTGTTGAGTGAGCTGCAGTAATCCGATTAGGACCCATATCAGAATGTGAGGAGCCTCTGCTGGGACGAGGTGGGATCTGCAGGAGGGATGTGATGTCTTGACTGAGATTAGGACAGGAGATGCTGCTGACAGGTAGTTCTCCAGTATGCAGCGAGGCTCTTTGTGTTTCTGTGTGGCTGAGCAGAGTGGATGTTGCAGCTGCTGGAAACAGTGATCCAACAACAGCTCAGATTTCAATCAATTCAATTCAGTGCAGATGATGGACCATCCATAAACACCAGCTAAACACTGATGTGTGAGGTGGTCAGGGTGGAAATGAGAATTAGTTGGGTATCATCTGCACAACAGGAGATACCATGACACCCTCAGACAAGGCCAGAAGCACGCCAATGGTTTTATTCTGGTAATATAAAGATGCTTTTTTGTCATTGTATTTAAAAGATTCATTTTTGGGATTTATTTAATATTTCATTATCACTATTATTCCAGTTACATCTTGCCAACATTTTGTGCCTTAAAATATCCATTTCATTTCCATTTTGGCCTCTATATTTTGAGCAAAATATGACCCACAAATGAGCATGAACCCTAAAGCAAAACATCTCAAATGACTAGCACTGTGAGAGGCTGCTCATGAAACACACACACACACACACGCTGGCAGGCATCTCGTCTCAAATCTCTCGGATCAAATCATTCTTGAATGCTAAGCAGCGCAGTCTGTTGTTTTGTTGTCCATGTTGCTAAGCGACCATCAGAGAGTCAAAGACTGAGAGAAAAGACAAATCCCAGAAGAGAATGAAACGTGGCGGACGGGAGGAAATTGTGAGTTTTAAGAGCCAATCTCTGGTGCTTCAGCAGTCCAAGATTCAGTGTTGTGGAGGAAAATGTGGGACACAAGATCTCTTGAGAAGATGGTGAACAGGACAACTCTGAGCACACAGCGAGTGCTGCACACACACATTCTGGGTGAGTGCAATTTAAACAACACACAAACATCTCCTCACACTTTCATTAGCACCAGATCACATGTAGCTTGACCTCTAGCAGTGTAGTCTGGATTCTTGCTGGAGGGCAGCACAGAATATGGGACAAGCAGAGCAGAACAGTGAACAATCAGTGCCGTCCACCTCCCTACATCCAGACTAATGACTCAAGTAGTGTCTGCTGCTGGCTTTCTGTCTAACACAGGAATAGACATTGAAGAATCAGGAAATA
>JAZGTI010001418.1:0-32662 GCA_036877585.1 Botia kubotai
TGTGATGATGCGATGTTATGGTGATGTAGTGATGCTGTGATGCTGTGATGCTGTGATGTAATGATAATGTGATGTTGTGGTGTGATGATGTGATGTGATGTTGTGATAATGCAATGTTATGGTGATGTAGTGATGATGCGATGTTGTGATAATGTGATGTTGCAATGATGTGATGTAGTGATGATGTGATGTTGTGTTGTGACGATGCGATGTTATGGTGATGTAGTGATGTTGCGATGCAGTGATGTTGTGATAATGTGATGTGATGTGATGTTGTGATGATGCGATGTTATGGTGATGTAGTGATGATGTGATGTTGTGCCACTGTGATGATGTGATGCTGTGATGTAATGATAATGTGATGTTGTGGTGTGATGATGTGATGTGATGTTGTGATGATGCGATGTTATGGTGATGTAGTGATGATGCGATGTTGTGATAATGTGATGTTGTGATAATGTGATGTTGTAATGATGTGATGTAGTGATAATGTGATGTTGCAATGATGTGATGTAGTGATGATGTGATGTTGTGTTGTGATGATGCGATGTTATGGTGATGATGTGATGTTGTGATAACGTGATAATGTGATGTTGTAATGATGTGATGTAGTGATGATGTGATGTTGTGATAATGCGATGTTGTAATGATGTGATGTAGTGATGATGTGATGTGGTGCTGTTGCAATGATGTGCTGTTGTGATGATGTGATGTAGTGATGATGTGATGATGTGGTGTTGTGATGTAGTGATGATGTGATGTTGTGATACTGCGATGTTATGATGATGTGATAATGTGATGTTGTAATGATGTGATGTAGTGATGATGTGATGTTGTGATGATGTRATGTGGTGCTGTTGCGATGATGAATCAGAATCAGAATCAGAAAACTTTATTGATCCCGCAGGAAATTGCTTCCCGCAGGAAATTGCATCATCACAACATGATGTGATGTTGTGATGATGTGATGTAGTGATGTAGTGATGATGTGATGATGTGGTGTTGTGATGTAGTGATGATGTGATGTTGTGGTGATGTGATGTTGTGATGGTGTGATGTTGTGATGTAGTGATGATGTGATGTTGTGATACTGCGATGTTATGATGATGTGATGTTGTGTTAATGTGATGTTGTAATGATGTGGTGTTGTGATGTAGTGATGATGTGATGTTGTGATGATGTGATGTTATGGTGATGTGACGCTGTGGACTGGAAGCCCAGGACAGATTTAATCTGTAGTCTGAAAGGAGTTGTTGACACAAGCCTGTGAAAGAGTTTGGGAAATTTCCTTCCTTTGGTATTAACACAAGCTGTAGACACTTGAACAGAAGCAGCTATGTGCTGCAGGAATAAACTTGCTTTCGAAAGACTCTGACTGTAATCCTGAGTTCACATTCAACTACATTTGATCATTTACTCAGCATGTTTCTAATAAATCTGTCTAATAAATCTAATACATTTTGTGTCATTGGATATACTGGTTAAAACGCAGGCAACACACATCTCCATTACAAGCATTACTTGCCAGATTATAGATGATGAAGGATTAATTTAAAAATGTTTTCATCAGTGCAGAGCGTTTTGCCCGAGGTGCAGTGTGTTGAAACAGAGAAACAGAGTTTATAGCTGCCATAGTGAGAATTCGGTTACTGCTCTATAAAACAGACACGCCTCGACTTGATCCTGCTGCAGGAACATGTATAAATTCTTCACAATATTGAAACTTAATATAAAAACACGCTTGTCATGAAGTATTCATAGTGTGAAACACAGACTGTAAAGCCAGAGCTCAGATCTGTTCAGAGGAGAAACTACAAAGAGACAGATGAGGACTGAAGTGATGTTCTGGATAATAGAAACATCTCAACTGTTTAGATCAAATAGAAATCAAATCAAATAAAGTCTCCATGACTTTTCTCATAGTAATAGAAGTGGATTATAAATGATCTGCCCCAGCACTGTTGTTTAATAGTTGTTCATACTCCAACTCTTGAATTCCATCTACAGCCCTGTAAACAGTAAGGCAACACGTTTTCAGACACTGTACTTTTGAAACCAATCAATTTGTCATGCTGTGGTTGGACACATGGCATCTCAGCTCATGGATGAACTGGACAGATCTACTCCACTCGTTCTGTCACTTTTAAAAGCTGAACATCTCCATTACATTGACAGCTGGACCATCCTGCAGGAACACTGTCGTTACTGGTTACCTGCGTGTGTAATGTCAAGATTTAAATCATTAAACATACTGTATATACAATATAAGAACAATAGAGAAGGCAGGAGCAAAGCACATATAAGGAAGATGAGAAGCATTCTTCTCATGGCATGCCAAGACTTCTTAACCAATCAAATCGGAGTTAATCCAAACACACATGGAGTATGATGACAACGTTAACCACTTCATTAGAGGAAGAAAATAGTATCATGGAAACTCTGGGAAAATCCTCTCTGAAGACCTCAAAGCCACCAGAAAGCCCCTGAGGTCCAGTTCTGGAGCTTCATTATCTCATCATCTGATTGCGTCTGCTGTGCACATCTGCTGTTTGCCTTTACTTGTGTGAATGGTGATGGATGATATTTTAATGCTGGCGCAGTAGATAATCATTCAGCAGAAACACTACGTACAGGAACAAAAAACATGGGGTTTCGGTTCCTTAATTCATTCTTAACTGGCTTGAACTGGGAACTTTTTCATGATCAGTTTATCATATAAATGATGTTTCACTTCAATTTTAAGGCATTGATCTTTTGTAAAGCAGATCTGAGACAATGTAATGAATGTGAAATAAATACAAAACATGTTGTTTCTTTTCTGTCTTCATCAGTTCAAGAACCCTGAACCGCTGCTGTTGATGTAGATCGTGCAGGATGAGACAGCCATGAAAACTCCAGCCAAACACCAGATCATGGCTCTCAAAATGGAAAATTGCCAAAATTCTCATCTGTTCTACATAAAGTGTATCACAGGCTGTGTTATACACTGGGCTTTCCCACCTTCAACATGTGTCTCCACACAAGCCCAAACCAGAGTGAAGACACTGTTTAACAGAGATCATACAGCACAACAATCACTATGACACAACAACTTAATACTGCGGACGTTTTACCAGTTTAACCAATTTAACAGAAGTTAAGATGAGTATAATAAATAAATGAACAAAATGAGATCAAATATAATTAAGCTGCTTTTCAGCTGTGGTGCAATATTCCCAAATTCATGAAACTGCACCATCACTGCGAGAATCTGTCTGCAGCTCAACCCAGTTTGCTCCCCGGGTGCAGTAATGTGCTGCCCACTGCTCCGGGTGTGTGTGTGTGTTCACGACTTGCAGTGTGTGTTCACTCCTCACCAGTGATGGATTAAATGCAGAGGTCACATTTCGGGGACCATATCTGACAAATATAGGTCACTTTCACTTCATATCTCACACAAGTCAACACAGGAAACCAGGACAGCCGTTCATTTGTTTATCAGAAACAAATCTTATTAACGGGTCAAGTGCAGGAGATCAGAGATTACATACACATGCACACCTTCCATGCTTGATGTAAAACAGCAAAAACAACACAAGAAGCAAAAACTGAGCAGTCAACGCTACAGAAAATATAAACAATGAATGTCAGACTTCGACCCCAGTGTATGAAAAAGTCTAAACTGACAAAAACAAATCCTGTGGGAATCAGCACCACACATTAAAAGATGTTATAATATATTAAGATTAATATAGGGTATAAATATCCAGATGGTCAAGCTAGTAGGAGCTGAGTGACATCTCACAGCCATTGTTATGTGACCGTTCGATGGGGCCTGACACACAATAGCTGCTTCTCAGAGACAGGAAACCCCACACAGAGCCTGCAGCACGATAACTCACACTTCCTGTGGAAAGAAATGGACTTTTAATGGAGGCGAGCGCTGGAGTTAAAACTAACGCTGGCCAAAACTTTAACAATGGATTCATGTTTATAACATATGCAGCTGCAGGAGTTTTCTGAGTTAGATTCTTAGATTCCTGGACATCTATACTGTAGGGTTTAAAAGCCATCACATAATGAACGTTTGCTAAACAGATAACAGAGAGTGACTAAGTAAATGACTCCTATTATAATGAAAGCAGGGTTTACACTGTTAACTGCGCTTATGCTGAGCTGAGGGGAGTTTATGAACATTCAGTGAATCGCTCACAATGCGTCAGGAAACATTCTCCTGCTCAAAGACAAACATACGATGAATAATCCATTTCCCTCTGTTCTGTTCAACTCTGTTGCTACAGTATAAAACAATCATGTGATCTGACCCTTCTGTTTCTTTAACGTCATGCAGAAGAGGAATCCAGAGATGAAACTGCTGCTCTGACGCACTCGCATCTCTCACAGTCAATATGTGCCCGAGGCTCGAAATACAACAGCAGCTGACCCACACAACTGTGCCAGAAACAGTCACAACCTCCATCAACACACACACACACACAGTGGTATGAGGTAGCTGCTGGTAAACACACAGGGGGAAATTAATGTAGACATTGTAATTTGACTGAAATATTTTAAATATTGTTTTTAAGAGATGAGTTGCAATTCGCAAAAATATTGTGTATATTCTAGAAGTGCCTTTGTCTGCCAAATACTAATATGAAATGGGGCAAATGTGTGCATGCAAAATTTTAAGTATTTTTACAAAGATGCTATATTTGGATTTTTATCAGAATAATCAATCAACACATAAAAGAGGAATTCAACAGCATATAACTACACAGTAGAACTTAAGTAGTGTAACATGATGTGTAATGTACAAGTGCTTTACTTTTTGCTTAGTTTAACTCTTCTTTATTATCAAACAGAAAACTGATGACTTTCCTCTAGTCCTGGTCATTCAGAGGGACTGAAACACTGTCTGTGGTTAGGCAATGATCATTGATCTGTTACACAAGCCCCCTGAGGAGGAGAACTGAGGAGCAGATGGTGTGACTAAAACTTTTGTTAAGAACAGTTCCTGATGTTTGTCCACAGTAAGACACAGAGTGTCAATCATGTTTGTTATACTACTCAGCAGGCTACAAAATTAACTTGTTTTTAAATACAATCTTTGCATGTATTTTAATCCCTATTGCAAAGGAATCATTCAGCTGTTTTTATTTATTCATCTATTTTCAGAAAACAGCACAGGTGTGTTTGTGAGGTGCATGATTAAACAGATGAAACCTCAGTATTGTATCTCTGCTGGGTTTCGATTAGGTCACAGAAACATTAGTTTTGCACACAGAACTTTGGGGTGTTTTTGACTCTCAACATAAAGAGATTTTCTAACATAATATGAGGGTTAGTTTAGTCTCTGATCAGAAGTCACACACAAACCAGAAAAAGTGCCTTCCAGTTTTAATTCACTTATCCTTTTCTCTCCTTAATCCCCTTCTTAAACTCATGCATATCTCCTGCTTGAACAGATCGGGGTAACAATGCCCTAAAGGGGTGACAGCATGGCAGGCAGTCTCTGGAGGATTTGACACTTACACTCCAACTGTAGCCCTGCTGTCAATAGAACCATTGATGTGTTAAAGAGCAAACAGAAGTCTGTCTGATTGTCTTGTCAATGAGGGGCTCCACCTGACTGACGGCTCGTGCCAGGAGGGGTTTGTGTCTTACAAATGGTGCGTTTGAGTGGAGTGTCCCCTCACCCTCACACAAACCAAACCCAGTGGTGAATACACCCCGTACACCTCTCCTGGGTACCTCTGCTGATGGGCTATTATTCTCCTCGGGGTAATCAACAGCCCCATAAATTCAAAGGTCTAATTACTATTGTCACAAGTACAAGACAACATGCTCCTCTTTCAGTGTGTTTTTACAGTTTCTCCCTGTTAACTGGGCAGTTGAAGTGCGTTCCACTGAATACACATTTGAATAGCTGCTGATTGTGATCAATAATTTCATCAATATTATTGATGGCTTTCTATTAGCCAGAGCAGGGGTCACAGGTTCTGTTCTGTTGTGTGATGTAACAGGATTGTGTTGGACCAGTCACACATGGTTGACAAGTACAGCTGTTCACCCGAAATGATTTTACTTTGTTCAAAGAAAGTATTGTGGAAGTACCGTGATACAGTGATGCAATCACACACACACACACACACACATTATGTTAGTGAATTATAAACTTATTCATGTACCACAGTATTTACATGGTACTTCAAGTTACAGTCCAGGGTTTCATTCCTGAGTGTAATATAATGACTTTACATGGGTTTGTGAATCAAGACTGAACAATGAAAATCCAGCTGCATTGTGTTCTTGTTTTGGGACGACAGCCAAACATTTACAAAAAGTATCATTGTTTTAATAATGATGTAATAATAATTCACGTATTATAGTATATATGGTATACATATGGTATATATATATATATATATATATATAGACAACATAAAGACACAAACTGCAATGGGAAGTCAATGAGACACTGATGGAAACAAAAGTTTGTTTACGTGCATTTGTGACGTGTGTAACTCAGATATTTAGTGATGTACTGAAACAAGGAACATGAGAAATGACATTCATTCTGTTCCTCTCACTGATAACTTCTTCTGTTTGATGTTGATGTGTGTTTTATGAGCAGCCGGCCTGTTACACATGCTGTGTGTTTATGATGTAGCTCAGATTGCTGCTGGATGTTTGCATGGAAACCATCTAAACAGTGTTTTCATGTGTTCTCCACTTTCATGGCAACATTCCTCTATATTCATCAACCAGTGATTTGTTCATGTTAATGGACATCATACACACACACAAACAAACAAACAAACAAACACCCAAACAAATTCACATTCATTTACATCCTTACGGAAAGCTGTAGACTAAACACGTACGTTTTCTTTTGTTATCATTGAATTACACCGATAAAGCTACGATCATTATCTCCATACAACAAATTAAACCAAATCAAATTCAATTAGTTGATAAAACAGACTCAAACCACACGAATGAATTCACTCCCCAAAATAAAAAGTATGATATCATGTAGTCATTACTAACTCTAACCTAACCAAACCTAACCTAACCTAACCAAACCTAACCAAACCTAACCCAAAACCAGCATGTAACAGAAAGGTCATAATCCATAACGGTATGCAAATTTGTTTGGCTAAAAGCCTACTGACAATTTATTATAAGTCAATTAAATTGCACAAGTCTTATTATTAATTTTCTAATGTATTAATTATCGTCATCTAATCTACCGATTATCATATTATATGTGGTTTTCCCTTTACTGTAGTATTACCTTTTCCCATCAAACACACACATGGTTTTATGCCCTCAGAAATGTATAATCATCTACTTTCACCACTTCAGATGTGTGGCTGCCCATGCAGAGGGAATCATGGGAAAGCTGCTCTTTTTCCTGCACTCAACACTGCGGCTGATGAAAATAACTTGGTCTGTGGTCCGTTTCATCTTAACTACCAACTGAAATCAACAGTGAGAGAAGTTCAGAGGCAAGACTCTCCAATCTTGAGACCACAGTGTGTAACGTAAGAACTCTGCAATAACTCACTGATGTGTGTGTACTGCGTTTCATCAGTGTGGAAAAAGAGAGCGAAAAGTCTGGTCCACTTAGTTTCGAATTCTGTCCAAGAATCAGATGTAGTGATTGCAAATATTAAATATTAATATTATATAAATATGAAATAATACAAACTATTAAATATGTCATTGTTGACATCAGAGAAAAGAGAGAAATTAAATGTCATTAAATGTGTGATCTGTAGTGTGTATAAACCAAATATGATTTTGTGGATGACGATTAACACTTCCTGACGAAATTGGTATGGTCGATCGATTACTTCTGCCTTTGGGCTCGTTCACCTGCTGGGGGAGGGGGCGCGCCGCGCGCTGCTCAAACGATACACTGACTCAGAAGGAGAAGCAGCAGCGCGTGCCCTGTGTCTTTATTATATTATATATTCCCTCACTAGGTGTGAAAATGTAGAAATTGTCATAGGAATTAGTTTCATGTATCGTTAGTGTTGTGAAAATGGCAAAAGTCATGCTCTAAAGCATTGTAGGAGAGTCCATCAATTAATGTTTAAAAGTTCGATTCAATTACGTGTGTACCACGCGTTCCACGTGCGAATGCTAAGCTAATGGCTAGCGTAGTTACAAAACTGAGAATGGAGTGAATGTACGGATATATATATATATGTGTGTTGTGTTTCAACAGTTATACAACAGATAAGAGTTACAAGTTTCACAAGAAAGTGTAATTATTGTGTTTATGCAAATGTAAAAAGAGAAAATTATTTTTTTGATAACATGCTCTAATTCCAGAGTTGATTTAAGTAGTTTAAAACATGGTACGTATGTTTAAATGTTACAGAGGGTGTCATATATGGATGTTTTATTCCATAGATTAATTATTTTCTTAATGTACATTGCATTCCAAATGTTTAATAAAACTGTATGTTTAATGGAAAACAGTGCCTGATGAGAATCTGTATTTATTTCTGATTTTTCTGCATATTGTGACTTTTGTCACAATATGGAAGATATCTTCCTATGTTTTATGTTACTGTTATGTGAAAATGCAGAAATAATTGCATTAATGAAAAACAAAACAATACACTGACTCATGCCCTGTGTCTTTATTATATTATATATTCCCTCACCAGGCGGTGAGGGCGCTACACAGACACTTATAACAGACAGCACGACTGACATGTACATGCACATGTTAAGACACCGACCACTTTCGCTTCATTGTTATATATCTTTAAAGGACTAGCACGTCTTATACCAGTTATACCAGTAATTCTATTAAAGTCATCTACTCATGGATATCTTGAGGTTACTTGCCACTTAAAGCTCACAATGCTCACTCACAATGTTGCATTGTTGCAAGCAATCAAGACTATGATTTAATGCCACTATTCTGGCAAACTCTGGAAAAGGTTTGAAATGCACATAAATATCTATTAATCAAACTGCATTACCCCACGCTAAGTTTTCATGATTTAACCCTGTTGGTGTGCTTGTGTACGGCTGGCCAGGACCTGTCACGAACACTACACGTCTTATGAGAAATACAGCTTGATAACTTTAGCATACAGACACATGGAAAGCATGCTGTTACTCCTAAACTATCACACGAGATGGCCACACACACATTTCTGTCTAAAGGGCTAAATGGTTACAGATCTGAGCTCATAAACTGTTAACCAAAACCAAATGCTCTCTGATGAGGCACAACACAGTCCACCTCTACTGAATGAGCTGAGCGAGTGAGTGCACTCTACAGTAAACACAGATGAACAGAGTGAACAAGTGAACAAGTGGAGACTCGATGCTTTGAAACAAAGAGTTTAGGTTAGCTGAAGGGTTGAGCAGATGGGCTATGAAACATTTCTCCTCTGAACGTCTCTGCTTCTCTCTAAGAAGCTGTGAGTGATTAAAGGAATAATGAGGCAGTCGCTCTGGAATACTGCGCTCGGGAAAATCTGCTTCTAATAGAGGAGTTTCCTGCGATGGCAGGAAATAGCTGTCATTTCTGTAGGGGTCCCTTTATACCATCCCTCCCTCTCTCTCCCACTCTCTCGCTCTTAAAGCCATCATTCCTACATAAGGCAGCACACACAGCATTTCCAAAAAAACAGCTCTCACTTCATTGGTTATGATCTTCACTTCATTTGGTCTACAAAAGTAGCCTGCACACAAGTGGTGTGTGTGTGTATGTTAGAAAAAGACACTTAAAGGGAAAAAACAGGAGAAATTTCAAGAAAATGAAGAATGACTAATGAATACAGTCAATGTCATTTTGGGGACACAGAGAAACATCCACCTGCAGTAAATCTCAGATTACACACTCTGGCCATTAGTCTGCAGGTCTTTCCTTACACACACTCTCTAGAGAGCAATTAATAAAACACTGAAATACAGACGGACAACAAAACCAGACGAGTGCTGCACTCATTTCATGTATGGGAGAAAAAAACGATGTACAGAATGACTTGCCATAATTCCCTCAACACACCTACACAAACCTCATTTTAAACTCCTCACACACAGCACAATGAGTTAACACAATTACAATATATTCACTGCGGCTACAAGGAAAGAGAAAATGCTGGAATATAATTATCAAGCATGTTATAAGCTCTGCCAGATGTTCATTTCTAAAGCAGAAGCTGCATCTTAATGCCTGCAGGTGAGAAGCTGAACTCACAGAAGATGAAATTATCAACACAAGCAGGACTGAACTTGTATTTTATAGGAAGGTAAGTACAGTGTAACTCTGCTACAGTACTAATACCTAATGCCTAAAATAAGCTGCTAATACCCCCTGAAGCCACAACATTGACCCCCGGGGGACTACGTGAGCTATTTCTACAGTCTCATTTCTGGATGAGGCACATTTCCCCTTCATAAAATACACACAGTATGTTGCATGAAGGAAAATTACACGTCACATCTATACAATGCCAGAATCAAAAATACAGTTTACAGGACAAGTGGGCTAAAAGTAAAGCTATAAATATTAAACATGGGCCTGAGCTAAAAGAAGTAAAATCTTGTTATTTAAAGGTCACTCAGTCTAAAATAAGGATCTTTCATAATGTGGTGACTGGTACAAAGGCTAACGGAGTTGTTGTATTGTGAGAGTGTAAAAATAGTGGAGGTTTTATATAGTCCTTAACAGAAAACAGGAAGCTAAGAGCATATCCGTCCACTCTTCTTCAGCATTAATCTTTAAAAAAACTGTATGTTTACTGCATCACAGCATATTTTTATGATCATGTGACTTACACAGCAAAACTCTCTCGCTTTTGTTTTCTCACTCTCTTTGTAAATCAGTAATACATTCCTATTGGCCCCGTGGCTGGAAAGAGGCGGACCGATATTTCCACAGCTCAATTTAATCCACTGACAGTTGACAACGATCCATACGGCCACTGCTGTGCGTCACCACAGTCTGAAAAGCTTTAACACAATGGAAAAGTGAACTACAGTTGTGTTCTGTTTTCCACCACATGTCTGTGTTCAGACGAGAAGTGCGTTTTAGCTCATGCTTAACCAGAAACATGTGTGCAAACTTCTCCACAAACCTCAGACCTGGAGAACACCAGTAAAGAACGTGCCAGAAAATGTGTAAAAACTAGAACCAAAAAGATTACAAAGTGTGAATGAAAAGAGAAAAGTGATTCTGAGAACGATAAGAACTTTCTTAAAGATTAGATCTGTGTTCTACAGAGCGTCTCAAAAAGCTATTGGACACTTCACTGCATTACATAACAAAATATCAAACCAAGTTTTGCACACTTTTAATAGAACAGATTCCACAGAATGACAGTATATGACAGTAAATGATGGTAAAACAGATATACTCCTGAAAATAAAGCCAAAAGCGTTGGGATACTTTGGTTGTGAGATGTGAATGGAACATGTCTATAGGGAATGTGATGAACCTGTTATTACTCTACTAGATCACCTGTGAGGGGAACTGACCTCACATGTCCAACACACATGACCTACAGCAGCTGGTTAACAGTTTAACATCAGTTAATTCCAGATGGTGCACTGAAAAAACATTCAATGAAACACATACATTACAACTGGGTTAAGTGTCTAAATACTCTTTATGGTCATTGTATGTTATTGCAGAAGATGTGTAGCATGTTTTAGTGAGAAGGAACCAAGCTGGGCAATTAAAAAAATAACCAAATCTCAGACAGTAACCTGAGCTTGTGTGTTTCAAAGCCCAGCTCACCGCCTGTCCCCGTGAGTGAAAATTACCCTCAACTCTGACCCTGCTATGTGCGTAGAAACAACATCCCAACCTCCATGACTGGGGTCGCATTACCTCATCTGTGAAGTCCAGCGGCTGAAATATTTGACACAGTTAATGTGCCGTTTGATCGTGTTTCTGTCTGCATATAATGCCTTTAACCACAGATATTACCCACAATCCACAGCTCAAAGCCAAACTGCAGACTGCAGACTGAGTGTTTAATGCTTTAATTCATGCACGTGTCCGGACTGAACGCTTGGGTGTCTAAAGCTGGACATGTTCCCTTTGAAAGTGGAAGTCCCCTGAACTGTGCAAACACACCAGGTTGGCAGGTGAGGGGTTTGTAGGGTAAGTGTACAGTTACTAAGTAGTTAAAGCCCCTGAGGATGAAACTAAGTTAACTAAAGTCCACAGTGATCTGGAACCAGACCGAAGACTAATGTTGCGCTCTCCCATCACCCCAAACCACCCAAATAAAACTCAGCAGTCACTACTTCTCGTTCACTACATATGACTGATTATACTGAACAATAATGTTCAATATAAATATTGTTACCAGTCTTTAGTTACCAGTCTTTAAACTGGTAACTAAATTAAACATAACATATTAGCCTTCCATAAAGGTTACATCTAAACAAATGAATTTATACGTGACTAACTACATTAATAAGATAAGGTAAGATTAATGCATTTCTGCAGCTCAACTGGTAAAGCAACTCAAAGGTCATGGGTTTAAGTCTCACAGCATACACATTTGACAGGACAACAGGTTGATGGGGATAAGTGAGTAGTTTTCCTCTTTAAATGTTGTAGCTGCAGAAGTGGGCAGATGAATGTATGCGCTGCAGTAAGATCTGAACTGCTGGTGAGCCTGGCCCCAAACACATCAGCACAGCAACTGCAGCTGTTGTTATGGTGAGGACTGGAATGATGGAGCGATTAACTTGCTCTGTAGATGAGATAACAGTTATGGAGTTATTTCTGTAGCTGTTTGTGTGTGTATATATGTTTAAGAAATAGAAAATGGCATCGTGTACTGTGACAGCTAAAACACACTTACAAACGTTTCATAAAAATTTAATAAAATATCAAATGGTTTCTAAAAACTCAACCAGAAGAAATGTCCATTTGGACACGTTTGCTTGAAAAGGTGCATTTGTGCTCAGTTTAAAATGACAATGACATAAAGACTAACTTGATATCTAATGAATATCATATCTAATGAAATTATGAAATGAAGTGTCTGAATACATTTGTTCCCTAATTTTGTAATTAGGGTACAAATGTAATTTACACACACTTTCCTGCATGTTACAATCAGACAGTAGTACTACAGGAACACAGGAACTCTGTACTACAGGAACTGACATCCTGTTCTGATCAGTTCAGATCTGACAGACGACAGGATGTCAGTGTGTCAAAACTCTCTGGCTGGAAGCAGCCACTATATAATCCCTGTGGAAACTGTCATGATCCTAAAACACACAAATCAAAATAACATACAGTACATGTGTTTTATAGCACATCTACAGATGTTGACATGTGATGACATGCTTTTATTGATAAGTGAGCATCTGTCATTTATAAAAGTGTTTCAAATAAACTATTTATTTACTGCTGCCATTTATTTCCTGTCAGCTAGGAAAAAAACCAAACTATCACCAGATCAGCACCCACCAACCATCTGTTCATTCATTACTGTAGGGCCAAAACAATGGAAAAGACCAGTGTGTTCCTGCGTGATACCTCACGTAAAAAAAACAAGATTAAAAAACATCATTCCTGCCGCGGGTGTGTTTACATTTTGGTACGGCAGGTACTAACCTGATTGACAGATGATGTAACTGCATCATACCAAATTTAAACTCTATAGTCAAATGCAGTCACATGTAATTACCCCAGTTCATGTTTCACTGTGTGTGATGTCATAAACTCTTTGAAGACCACTGTGACTGGGGGGCAAATAGGGGGGTGCAAAATCGTAACTGGGCAACAATGAAGAGCCACAGGACACACAATTTAATAAAACAAATCACAACAATGCTATAGCACATTGCCTTTGAAAAATAAAAATATGGATGCTTTTAACTTCTATTTGTAGCTAATTTTGTTATCTATATTCATAATAAAAATCATTAGCCATTAATAAAATGTCACAAGCTGAAGAATTAAGCTGTGATATAAGATATTTTTGCTGCATGTTTTTGCAGAAGCACTTAGACAACTGAGGTCTGAGGTTTTGCTCCAGGCACTGCAGGAGCACAAAGACTGTGGGGTGTGTTGGGGGTAACTGCGGGGGTGTGTTAAAGAAATATATAATCTGGCAACCTGATGCCAAACAAAATCCCTCAAACACACATTCCACTGCAAAACAATCATTTCAGCTGGCAAAGAATGTGTCATTACTGAACGCGCACACGCACACACACACACACACACTCACACACACACACACACACTCACAAACACTCAGAACCTGCATATAGACATGTGACACATGCAGTGGGTCCAAAAACTGGGTTCAAGACCAGTAGTGATAATGCTTCTACACATGTTTGTAATTTATAACATAATACAATGTGTCATCATTATAAATTAATTGAGAAGTTTAACATTACTTTCTGAATCTCTCCACTGATATTTCCCCATTAGCTTTACTGACAGTGTGAACTACAGCTGACAAACAGAACCCACAAAACCTGATGATCCAAGTTCTCACAGCATGACCTGAAATACTCCACAGAGCATCTTCTGTCTTTAATGGAGGCCAAAAAAACGGACCTTTTGTATTATGGATTTAACAGGGTCAATGTCAAAGTTACTTACATTTAATGACTTAAAACAGTCCAGAATCTAATATTTCGTCTTCATTATAAGCCATAACTTTCCTTTGGTTAAGATGTTCAAAATCCTCAAACTTTATCTAGAGGTTTAAACAAAAACGATCTTAGAGTTTTGGATGCATGTACAGAAATAGTTTCCAAACTGTTGACATATGAACATCTTTAAACGGATAGCAAGAGCTTTCATCTTCAGAGGAAAGAAGACCAGGATGAGGATACAGGACAGAAGTGAGCACAGAAAGACGAAGAGAGAGAAAAGAGCCTTTGAAGAGATTTAAAGAGAGAGAAATATGAACAGTCTAGAGATTATGAAAATAAAAGACAGACACATGTAGAGGAACAGGCAGACTGAGTCTAACCCTTCTTCTAATGGCTGCCCTTTGAGTCTCCATGTATGTATGTGTGTGTGTGTGTGTGTGTGTGTGTGTGTGTGTATGTATGTGTGTGTGTGTGTATGTATGTGTGTGTATGTGTGTGTATGTGTATGGGGGGGGTTGACTGAGTGAAGCAGCAGGTATCTAGAGCTTTACATTAAACTCGTCTGTGTGTGGACTTTTTACTGAGCTGTGAAGATCTGTCTGAGAGGAACACAGAAGAACACTGTTTCCTCACGTCTGTCGGATAGATGGAGGTGGTTAAGGTTCGATGGAAACTGCTGTCAGGGTCGGACAGTTTTGTGGTCCAGCGAGACCTCCTACCTGAGACTGGACGCCAACATGTCTGACATGCCCAGTGCACAAACCAAATGTGTAACTGTCATTTAGCTCCTGATTTAGGAGTGTAAACTCCCTGAAGAATCTCCTCATCATCTACAACATTTCTCATAGATCTGCCCGGATAAATTGGCTGCAATATATTCAATATATTATAATATATGTGGTCTGTGAGAGATGAGAAAAGTAAGATTTTAAATTCAAACACTTTTATTAAACCTGGTGAAACTGAATATAATGCAACTGTGTTTGAGTTGAGCTGACATGGAACATAAACATACACGTGGAGAAACATGAAACAGCAGGAAATGTGTCAGTTAACAGGAAATGACGCAGGAATATGTGTAACATTTAAAAAACACCAACTCCCAACTTTAACCTTTTAAACCACATTTCAAACTGAATGCTATGAATCAGAAAGAAAATCTATCTGGGTAAAAGCCACCTTCCCCACCTGATAACATTTGTGAAGAATTAGAGAACAATGAGCCATTAAAGTCAATGCAGGCTGGAGAACAGCTAAACATTTGCATATCTAGAGAAACACAAACAAAAAAGATTTCCATCATTCTTCTCTATGTATTTAAATTGTTTTCCCATGATAAGCACAACTTGTTTGCTAATTTAACTCTGTGTGTTTATGTGTGTGTGTGTGTGAGGGGTCGTGGTTTAACATGTTGTCACACAGCTGTGTTAATCTCAGGTGATGTGTGACAGCAGACAGTCTCCATTTAACACTGAGAGAGAAACTCAGACATTTCTGTCTGTAGGGGATGATGGGATATCCCCCGGGCTACACAGGGATTAACCACAAAAAAATTACATTGTTGGTGTCAAAGGTCAAAAGATGTGGACATCTGTCTGTCCTCATCCAGAACAGAAGTCCAGGGCTGGAACAGTCTAGAGAAAAAGCCAAACAATACTGATGTCTGAGATATAAACATGTGACATCATGCATACACTGTCAGAGGAAACTGTTATAACCATGAACACAGTGGTGAATCGTGGGTAACAGGATCACTTCTTGAAAGTAGTCATAAAGCAAAGACAATTCATTTAATGTTGAATATCATTAATAACATTGATTCAACATTAATGTTACGTTACATTTTAACATATATACATATATATGTAACATATATAATTTTGAAATAAGTAACCAGCATAACATGAGCATGACTTGAATTGTAGTTGAACATGAATTGTAGTTAATTTAATAATTAAATTAAAAACCAGCGCGACTTACAATGAGAAAACGTAGCACACGTCACTAATACCTGCTTTGACTTTTATTGAGAGTAAATGCAAAATGTGCACGAGAATTTCTATGACAAGTTTCAGGAAAGAGGAATAAAGCCGTTCATGTGTTATGTGACAAATGGAGGTCTTGCGGTCACTGGTCACATGCTGCTGTGATCTGATGTGATTGGTGACTGTAAAGCTCCTGTCTGTCTCCCTGCCTTTTGCTCAGACAGACAGAATAATGACTTTATCATGTGTGTGTGTGTGTGTGTTGAATGCAGTTTGTCTCCTAACAGACACACAAGGGCTGTTGAGATGAGCACAGACAGACCAAAGGAACTGCAACAAGATGTTTATTTCACTAGTCTAGCAGAAAGTCTTTATAACCTCTGTGTCTCACTGCAGGACCGTCTCTCTTCTCACTGACAGCTCATCCATCACTCAGAGAGCATCATGTTCTTTAATCAGACATACTCAATATAATCATGAAAGCCTAGATTGTGACAAATAACCCACAGAAAATGTGACTCACAAACTTTCAGTAAAGAGGTTTTAGACTTTGTCTCACATAAGAATCAATTTTAATGGCCGATGTTTGTCCTACACTGCTTAGGCAACGAAACAGACCCGAGACAATTGTAGGAATTCTTTATTATGCTCTCCATCTAACGACTCTGGTGTCTAGGAGAAACAACTGAGACATTAAAGAGATCTCATATGTTTTTTCCTCATGGGGAGTTTTTCAAACAAAGCTTAACTTTTAAACTCTTGCTCAGTCTAAGAGAGAGAAGCAACACTGTGGCGTCATATATAAATACTATGTATAAATATCATATATAAATATCTATGACTGTGGGTTGTGTAATAGATGTGTCTGTGTTTGGCTGATAGTGGATGTTTGTGAGTTTTAACACTTTGTCTTGTCCACGTCTCTTCTCCTCTGAGTGGATATTTATCTTTGTACACAGACACTGATGTTCTGGATTAGATATCTACACATACACAGTGTTACACAACCACACACACACACGCATGCACACATCTTAAACGATACAAGTATTTAGAATTTCTTGATTGAATTACAGAAATCTGTCTTCAGTGGAGGGACAAATGGCAAAACTGGTGAATTATTGATACTGATTATAACAAGTAACCTGTCATAAAGGTGAATTACTTGAGTTGGTTTACAGAGAGACTTATTCATCCTGTGTAATCTCTCTCTGCTGCAGCTGAGCTACACATGGTTTATTCATAGACAACAGTGACACCTGCTGGTTAAAACCGCAACTGAACGTATTCATTCACTCCTGAGACCTTAAAATTCATTTACACTCAGCAAACTCATTTTCTGACGTCATCACACCCTTTTAATCAAATATATCATTACAAAAATGCTTCAAGACAAAAAGACATTTTAAAACACTCAGAGTGACCTCTGAAACAGCTAAATCAAATGTCATGAACATTGTAGCAGTACATGACAGCACTGTACATGCAGCCATACTTTGGTATGGTTTGCTGACAGGAAGTAGTTGAGATTAGGGCAGTTATGCTGCTGCCTTCCCTGCGCAGTATCTGTTTCCTGCACACTCGACCCTGTATAAACACCCTTCACCCTGTATAAACAACCTTCACCCTGTATAAACAAACACCCTTCACTTCATCTGAATGAACATCTGACAGCAGCTGACAGTGGCAGGAAGTCAGGGGGTGGAGCTAATAATGCACAGCACCCTTGGGTGTGACGAAACAGCTGAAATGTGTGTTTGTCACCACATTAATAAACAGAATTCAACACGTGAGCTGATAAGATCCACATTACCTCTACACGTTTCCTTTGATTAAATCTGAAATAATAAATATTATTTATTGTAATGAGCTGAATTGTGTTTTGTTACACCTGAGAAACTGGCTGACATTCTCTGCTGTGTGTTTGAAGCGGCCTGTGGAATCTATGACGTCATTTACAGTGTGTGACAGTATTAAGAAGTTAAATATTCAAAAAATTGTATATCAAAGAAAAGTGTATCATTGTGTTTTGTTAGGAATGGATGAATGGTTTGTCGTGAAGGCTACACACCAGTGTGAATTAAGAGTTTAAATAACTTATTTTACCATGCAAAAAATAAAGAATTTATATTTGGCATCTGCATCTAATCTAGAACAACTAACTGTTATTATCAAATGTTGCGAATGAGTTTTATTACCTGTATCAGGAGAATATTAGACTAGTCCTTCGCGACTCTGTTAAAACAGATACTCAAAAACTCTGAGAAACGAGTTTTTAATCGCTTAGTTAAGTTAATTAAACTTGACCTGTCGCACATATTCAGCCATATTTAATATTTAATAAATAAACAGACAATGAATCGTATTTTATCCTCGAATGTTTCCCGTTAGCTGACTTTAGAAACAGACATCTATTAATCTTAAACAAACACAAGATGGCGCTTTATACTCATCAAACATTCACATAGAAACAAAGAGGGTAGAACAAGTTTCTGTTTTAAACTGTATTATCAATTCGATTGTTTTTAAATTGTTTTTAAAGTTTTTAAACATGTAAATTATTGCCCAGATAATAGAAAACCAATTTAGGGCGGGTTAGTGGCCCGGACGTTGTCTCTGATTGGTCAGATACGAGATACGGGGTTTAACAGTTATTATTGCTTTGTAACATGTTTGTGTTTATCAAGCGCCCACGAATTGACAATGCAAAGTCAAAATAAAGTTTTAATGTAAGACGCAAAGAGACTATAATTGACAAATATAACAGATATCAGCACGGACTTTGCTGGTGGGTTGTTATAGTAACGGTTTTAAAGATGCAGTGACGTATGTCCTTCTGTAGGGTGCTCCAAACGCACACATATGAGTCAGTCATGTCTCGCTGCATTCATTAAGTATTTGGTATATATGTTAATAGGATTATTATCTAAGGCGTTATTTGGTGAGACACACAGAGATCTGATCGCAGAATCATCAGGTCAGTCTGGGAATAAATGAAGAAACTGACACAAAGAAATGTGTCAATGTCTCACAGATGGTTTGTGGCATCTTACCTCACTTATCAAACACCCTCACTTTACTGTGAGGAACTAATACAAAAATCTCAGTGAATTTTAGAGACACAGTCATTGCCATCAAATTGTGACTTTTTTCAAAAAGAAATTAATTTATTTTAAAAGTATTTCAGTACTTAATTGACATGCTTAAACAACATGACAAAATCCTTCAGAAAATGATTTCCAAAATGATTTAAATATTTATATTTAAATTTTTATTCCAAAATAATATGCATTTTTTTTACACATTTCTAAGTTCAAATGTTGTATTCATACAAACGTAACAATATCAAATTCATTGTTTTCCTTATGAGTTTTCACAGCATATAACTTAGATTATTCTATACTATGATTTAATATGGATTTATTGGAAATTTGTTCTCAGTTCTTATCAGTTTTGATTTTTCCCCTCACCTTAAACATTGTGCACAGTAAGTATCTTTTCATGTATTTACAAAACGTTTGATCCCTCACCCCATACACAATAGGGCTGATAAATCTGGGTATGATCTGGATTACCAGATAATTTATATATCTGGTGTCTAGAACAAGCATTGGAAACATGCTGAACAGCACCCGTTCCAGGAAAGGCCCTACAAACGTCAGCATACACATCAACAGCTGAATGCCGTGCAGGATGATGGTACTCTGAGCTTTGCGAGCTTCTGGATTTACAGACTTTGCGACAAACATAATCTTCAAATAAGTAAAGACAATGATGAGCCACACGCAGGACAGGTATATGATGTACACCACAATCCTCTTGTCTATCATATATGGGTTATTAAACAGGTTATCTCTGTAGCAGACAATGCTGCTGTGGAAGAACATTAGGGGCTGTGTGGCTAAGAGTAAAATGAAGTCCGGCAGCACCTGAATGGCACTTAAAACCCAGATGAGCCCGATGAGAACGTATGTTTTTGGTACGGTACAGATCTGAGTGTGCCGCAGGGGGTTACAGATGGCGATGTACCGCTCTATGGCCATGCACGCCAGGTTAAGTGGCGTGTTGAGTGTGGTGAATATGGCAGTCATTATTAACACACAGCAAACGGAGACGTTGACTGTAAACACAACGTAACTTAACACATGCAGTAGGCCGGCGATGGTGAGCTGGATGATGTCATTGAGCACCAAGTGGATGAAGAGGATGTAACGAGGATTTGAAGTGAAGATCTCATGCTTCATGAAGGTGTGGACCACCGTGCCGTTGATGTAGTTGATGGAGATGCACAAACCCACCACAAACACATTTCTGGTCACGGCCACACCAAAGCTGTCCTTCAAAATCTTGTTTTGAGTAATGTTACCGTCCAGTGAATGATTCATCTTTGTTGTCTTGTTACTGAGGCTTTCTGAAACAACAAGAGAGAAAACAACAAGTTTAACAGTGTGCATTAAAACGTGTGATAACCACCATGTCTTAATCAACTTCTCGGGTGACAAAACAATTTGTTTCTAGAATCATATTCAGCTTGATACACAACATTAAACAGCTGGTTACATCAAGTCATTGGAAACCAGTAATGTTATTAATTTAAGATTATAATACACATGATATAACATATCATCACAGTGAGCAAAGACTGAACTGAAATAACAAGTTTCCAGTTCACAAGGAGCACCTCGATCCACACCACTGAATGCTGGCCAAGCACCAGTGCTGGCAGAGGCGCGCCGTCTCTTTAAATGCTCACACACTCTGAATGGTGATGAGGAGAATCATGATGTCACAAATCACGGGGGCGATAACAAAACTCAGCATGAATAATGAAATGAAATCAGATGATGGTGTTGATTAGTCTTCTGCTGCCAAATATAGTTTCAAGATTAAATAATACAACTGTAATTATACAACATCAAGAGGCAGGAAAACAGTCACATCCATGAGAACTGTGGAAATATCTCCAGACTGCTCCAACCAAAAACAGTTTTAAAAGCATGTGTGATCATAGCAAACAGTAATTTGTGTTTTCAGAGTTCTGCTGTTGTCAAAACTCTGTATTCATACAAAAATCTCACTTTATTTTAGAGGCATGGCCATTGTTTAAACTCGGACTGTATTTCAGATAAACATTATTGCTGTATGAAATTACTCAACTGACATACATGGATAATAAGTATGTATATTAGATAACTGTAACATGAGGGAGGTGCTGTTTGCTCATGCAGAAAACACTCCGTATTTTACAAAAATGGTTTAACTAGGCAAGGAACCATTTCTGACTATGATCTGTGTGGTATACAATATCTTTAACATTATACATTCTATAAATTCTGATTACACAATCTGATTCTAAAATGCTAGAAAATCTAACAACACATCTGAATTGTTTCTGTTTATTACAGTTATATGCAAACTGACTCCTCAGCCACATGAAAATTCATAACACATAATTATGAAAACACTTTGATTCCAGCATAAAATTACTTTAATTTATATATATTTTAGATTATTTTATATATGATTATAAATTACACATAATTATATATGCAGTTAGGATGTATTTAAATAATTTCTCAGATCATCAGTTCAATAATTAAACAAGGTAAACAGGGTAATAATGCTGTAAATTACTGCATTTAATCTTTATCGCTTTGTCATGTCAGAATTCCCTAAATAATATGATTAAAAAACCTCTCTGGAAAACCCTGCCCTTTACTTCAGTGTGTGTTTGTGTTCCAGAGAAAGATAATTAGTCACAACAGACGGTTTCGTTGAGATCGAAGCATTTGTGTTTCATCATCTGAGTTCTTGTGTTCTGAAGTGCTGTACGTTTGGGCTAATTAACATGTTTTTGCTAACGCTAGCGGGAGTCTTTGACCTTTCACAATCTCCACTGAGACTCAAAGACACGGTGACAGCGCAGAGATTTGAGCACAGTGGCCCTGGGTTCTACTGAGAGATGTAGAAAAGTTCACCAACATGATGAGAGACTTTCTCCTAAATGTTCAAAGTCTGTTAACATCAAGAGAGATTTTGTTTTGAAATGTTGATGTTGGCTGTTGCTGCCTTCTCATTTTGCAGCTGATGATCGATAAGTTTGTACATTTGAAGTTTGACAGGTTCATTTCAGCCCTTATTAGAATGACAGCAGTCTGAGAAGTCAGCTTTATATTGCACGGTGAAATAAAATGAAGACACTTAGAATGTTTAAAAAAGAGTGTTATTAGGAAATATCCAAAAATACAAGAATTCACATATAAGAGCCTTATAATGGGGCTTTTCTGCAAAGGTTTATAAAAACATAAAAACAAAGAACCTGAGGCCACAGAACACTGAGGTATCTGAACTGATTCTGTATGTGTACGTTACACTTCCATTAAAAACAACAATCTAAAGGGGCAGTTAAACCTACAGTATCACCCTGTTTCTTTTTTCAGTTTTTACTGTAGTGTTAACAAATCTGTTTTGCAGTCCAGTCAAACAATCAACGAATATCAGACAAATATCAGACAAATATGCTGTTTGCCAGAGCGGATTCTTTCTGTTTCAGCGTTTTCTCTGTGGACAATTTGTAGGACAGTATAACCTGTAACTAATTATCATTTGTAACATAATATTTGTACATAAATGAAATGTTATTTTATTTAGCATTTAACTGTAACATTAGAATGTTTCTGGTACCACAGCAAAGCCAGAAACAATGTCAGAACAATACCTCTCTATAAAGCATTCCATACAAATCATGTATAAATAGGGAACAATGTTAATCATGTGAGAAGGGCACAGAAATATTGGCCTGGTGTCTGGTTGGGGAGATCTTTGGTTTCATTGTGAGCAGGATGTTTCCTCCTTGTGGCTCTTGCGTGAAGCTTCATTTTCTCGTCAGAAGCTGGTTCTCCAGAAGCGCCAATCGTTTGGTCAGAGCTGACAGTAGATAAAGGTTAAGAAATATTCACCTCTATAACCCAACAAACCACAAGAAACATGTAGATATGCACCACTGCCTTGGGCCCTAGCAACCACATTAACAGGAGGAGAAAAAAATGGACAGGTAATAATGAGGAAATGTTGCAAGCCAGATTCAACAGGTTTATATGGCAATATCTGCACCTGAAATATGATGAGAGACGACAGAGTACATGAGATGTACAATGACTCTCTGTTTGGAACAAAACACCTCTGTAATATCATCAGATTGTAGTTAAATGTGACAGGGAAGCATCTATGAGTGAACAGAGGATGGTCTGAGCTTCTGAATGATTCTGAGTGAGAGATGAGCAACAAAGAGCCATTGAGGGCTGTGCTCAGAGGCTGTGCTCATGCCTGTGTTCACAGAGGTTTATGCGAGGGGTCAGTCAGTCTTTCTCTCTCTCTGCACACAGGGGTTTCTGTTAAACCTCTTTAGCTTCTGTGTATTAATGTGTATACATTTAGTACCAGCAGTGTAAGTGTACAATAAAAACATTGTGTTATGTGTGTGTATGTTGAATAAACTTTGCTGTCAACCTTTTTGTATTATATGCCACACACAGTCCATTAGTGAAGAATACTCTCATTTGAACTCATATGAAAGCAATATCACACCAGCAGGAACGCACATTATAACCCAACATCTCAGTTATATTCTGGCCACCACAGCTGAAATGAAATAAAAGGATTTCCCCCATTTTTCAACAGCCAACCAAACATTGTCAGTCCAGTTGCTTTTAAAGTAAAATAAGTCAATGAAACAGTGTCATTAGTGTGATTTAAAGACAGCATGTTTTAAAAAGGAACTTCTCTGAAGATGTAAAGGATATGTTTGTGGTTGAGCTGGTCCAGGCTGGAGATGGTGGCCTGCTGGAACTCCACAAGACTTTCACATGCGCAGGGGTCCTTCACCTCGATCTCCCCCTGACTCTCAGCTGAAGACACGTGCAGAAAGCACAAGATCATTTAAATGTGTTTTATCACACAGAATAGTTTTTTCAGAGGCATAACACATTTGTTAATACCTTGACTGCAGTTGAACTAGTTTAAACGATGAGTAGCTTAAACTGTTTCGCTGGCCTTTGACCTTTGTTTTTCAGACTCACCTGCGCAGACGTTGAGTTTGAGGTTCTCTGCGATCTGACTGATGGCTGTGAAGTCGGCCGTGTAGAGGAAATGTTTCTCCACTGGGTCAGACGCAATCACTCTCAGTTCATCCTCTACAGCCTTACCCACACCGACAGCATACATGGTGATACCTGAGCAAACACAACACACACACTGACCCAGTGTCAGTTCAAAAGAAGATGCTAGGTAAGGCTATACATAGGCCCTGAAACACTTTTTACTTTGATCAACTAAAGCTCAGTGAAATGAGGTGCTGAGGAGGCACCAATTTCCTGCTTAAAGTGTTTATGTTTTCAGTCTTCTGGCCTGGCACAACAGTACCTGCTTCCTTCGCCTTCTTGGCCCACTCTGTGATGTCATCCTGTGAGCGCCCGTCCGTAAAGACCAGGCCGACCCGTGGGATGTTCTTCTGTACGGGTCGAGCTCCCTCAGTCTCAGAGAAGCTGTTCTCCAGCATGTGTTTGAGAGCCAGACCCGTCATGGTTCCTTTCTCCATGTAGTCGACATTCATCACAGCCTTCTTGATCTCTTCTTTAGTCTGGTACATGCTGAGGGGAAACTCTGTCCGCACACGGCTGGAATACTGGACCAGACCCACGCGTGTGCCTTTAGGAGACACGTCGAGCTGATCCACCACCTGGTTCACAAACTGCTTGACCAGCTCAAAATTTTGTGGCCGCACACTTTTAGAACCGTCGATGAGGAGGACCAGATCAATGTTGGAAGACCGACAGGCTTGTAGAAGAAGAATAAATGATCAGACACCTGTTTTTGTTGGTCATTGTATTTTTAAAGGTAAAGTGGGATAAAACTGTTATTTATTACTGTCCCTTATATATTTAAAAAAAAAACAACAGATTTTAAATAAAAAATGACGCACTTTACCTTTAAAATGGCGAGCATGATATACGTTCTCTGCTTTAGGAATTGAGTTTTTAGGCATTTCCTCTTTAAAGTAACACTGTTTAGTGAGGAAATCCCAGCTGCAGTAAATGTATGAAGCATGAGTGGGTAACTGCAGTACCTCCGCAGGTTTTGCCGTCGTCCTGTAGCAGATGACCCTCAGGACAGATGCAGTGGTACGACCCTGGAGTGCTCACACACTGAAACTCACAGCCGTGTTCCACTGTGTTGCACAAGTTATCAGCTGCAGAAAATGACACAAAACAACAAACTGCAGTGAACATACACCACAAAACTCCACGTATGTGTATTTAAGTGACTCAACAGGTCAGTTTACACACAAAACTGAATGTATAGAGGAAGTGTGGTAAACGGATGACTGGGACCCTAAAGCTTTTGTCCAGTGCCTTTATGTAAACCAGTAACATGATAAACGGCCCACTTGATATTTTTTGGACTTTCCAAGGCCAGAGTCTGGAAACTGCATCAGGCTGAAGAGAAGGTGCTGTCACCTCTCTGCCAGTTGTGTAAAATAGTGTAAAAGTGTTTTTATAAGACCTGCATATCTTACAGATA
This sequence comes from Botia kubotai, assembly GCA_036877585.1. Classification (NCBI taxonomy): domain Eukaryota; kingdom Metazoa; phylum Chordata; class Actinopteri; order Cypriniformes; family Botiidae; genus Botia; species Botia kubotai. Next base: position 26,166 of record JAZGTI010001418.1, read on the forward strand.
TTGTAGCTTGTGGCATGAAGATTTCTGTGAAATATATTAATAAATGAATCAGAATTCGACACAGTTATGGTCAACATATGAATAAAATAGATTTTTTAAAAGAATGTTTTCTACATTTCCTCCTCAAAGCGGTTCTAAAACTCGGTTCTTGTAACTAATAAAACATGTGCTAAACACCAGCAGTACTGAGGCCATTACATAAGCTGCTGAAGCATCATCACATCTGTGTGATACTGGCTTTCATACATACACTGGCAGCTCTTTCCATCCTCTTGTAGTGTGAATCCTTTATTACACTGACAGTAGAATCCGTTCAGCACACTCACACACTGATGATCACAGCTGTGATTCCCAAACGAGCAATAGTCGATCACTGGAACACACAAACAAAAGCAATTCTCATGAGCTTTTGAATGACTTATCTGTCTTTAACTTCAAAACTGGAGCTAAACGGTACATTCTAATAATTCTAAACATGTACGATTATGTAGAAAGTAAGCTGATCCATTGAGGAAAATATTGAAAAGGAGAAAGAATAAACAAAAGTTTGAAACAATGCCAGCATGTATGATTAGGATTGTGTTTACATATACAGATCTGAACAGTCCGCCCATATCACCCTCACTAACTTGTGCAGGTCCTCAGGTCCTCGTTGAGTGTGTATCCCTCATTACAGTGACAGTTAAATCCATTCAACACACTCACACACTGATGCTCACAGCTGACATTCCCAAATGAACAGTAGTCGATCACTGGAACAGCAGGAGGAAAGCAGGAAAAGCAAATAAACCACATGAAAGCAGAACCCAAGCTGTGTCGCCTCGTTTCAGAAGACTGAAGATGATAAAATGTCTTCTCTCGAGCCAATAACAATGTATTGTTTGGCTGCGATGTGACTATTTTTGTTTGTCCAAAATATTTGACAATTCCAGATTTGCATGACTGTGAATCACTGATTTTGCTCTTTTTCCAGCTGGCTGGTTGAGTGTTTATCATGGGTTAACAGATAAACCATCTGGTCACAGCAGGAAACAGACAGATGGGTTGTACTGATGTGCTATACTGCAACATGCATGAGCTGAAACAACAGTGCAGAAACGTTCACTCTGCATTGGACAGTGTGTCAGAAAATGTCCATTAAGCTGTGCTACGCTTGTGATTGCAGGTGTGTGGTCTCTGAATGAACCTGTGGGCATTTGTGAGTCGTCCACATGTAAATGCGTGTGTGAATGTGATGCCCACTGACTTGTGCACGTCGTTTCATCTTCGTTAAGTGTGTATCCGTGACGACAGCGACAGTAGAAGCTGTGAAGCACGCTCACACACTCATGCTCACAGCTGTCATTACCGAACGAACAGTAGTCGATCACTGAAACACACAGACGACGGCATGAGTCACTGACGAAACAGAATCACTCCACAAACCTCCAGCATAGACATTTCCTACTGCGACTGGATTCACATCACAGGCTCTGTTTCAATGAAATACTAACACACTGACATAGAACAAAGTATATACTTCCGAATGAGTATGATAAACAGTGTGTAGTATACCATGCATTAGACTTTTGAATTCTGCATTGTTGTCACATGACCTCCATATTTTGCATGCTTACATCAGCCAGAGGCATCTAGATCTTGTTTAAATAAAAGCATTTTTATTTTTAATATTATTTTTAATATTTAATAATATAAATAAATCTGTGTATTTCCATGCAGTGCACAAACCACATCCTGCATTCCACACAGGTGTCGTTTCATAAACTGTCATTCTGAACACATCCTGTATTTAGACGCCTTTGTTTGGCTCATGTCTCGATTTGTTTTATATGTCCCCGTGTTTCACCACATTCATGTCAGTCTGGTGTGTTTGTGAGTGTTGTGCAGGGAGGACTGCTTGCCCTCACTAACTTGTGCAGGTCTTCAGGTCCTCGTTGAGTGTGTATCCCTCATTACAGCGACAGTTAAATCCATTCAACACACTTACACACTGATGCTCACAGCTGACATTCCCAAATGAACAGTAGTCGATCACTGGAACAGAAAGAGAAACACCAGTGAAGCTTCTGGGTGTGTAATACAAAAGTGAAAAATAGTGAACATTTGGCCAAATGAGTCACTGTTTACTAGTCACGGAATCTGTGCACCATTGTGTGCTGCAAAAATATAAACAACACAACTGAATGTGTGTATCACTAACTTGTGCAGGTTTTCTTGTCCTTGTTGAGCGTGTATCCCGTGTTGCAGTCGCATGTGAAAGATCCAGGTGAAGCGATGCAGATTTGCTCGCAGTCATGCTTCTGTTCTGCACACAGATCAATGGCTGCAGCACACACACACACACACACACACAGCTGTTGGGCACCAGTAGAATTATGTCATACGTGTGCCAAGTGTCAGTTGTGAGGATACACACGCGTGCAGGTCTTGCCGTCCTCATTCAGTGTGTATCCCGGCAGACACAGACAGTGGTACGAGCCTGGAGAACTTTCACATATATGCTCACAGCCGTGATCTGACTCCACACACAAGTCCATCCCTGCAAACCCAAAACTCATCTCAATACTGCAACAGTAACATCAGCTGTACCTGTTGTGCTGAAATTAAACACAACACAGCGTTTGTAATCAGTTGTGCTTCTGTATCTGTGTTAAAACAGATGTGAAATGCAGGACAGCAGTTTCAACAGTGGAAATTAAACTGGATAGTGAAAAGCAGAGCTAGATGTACAAAATTTACTACTGGTTAATCATCACATTTTTGATGCCATAAAATTATAATAATATTTTATGGCAATAAAATAATATAATAATATTAATATATAATTAATATTTTATGCAACAACATTTATATATTTTGAGTGTGCAGAGCAACATTAATCCTTGTTACTGCTTCCGTTTTTATTACCGTAATGGGAATGTGGGATCTGAGGCTTTTGACAATTAAGGGAAAGATTTAGAAGCAGTTGAAACAGAAACGTCTAGAACTGAGGTTTTGGAGCTAGAACTGAGGTTTTGGAGCTGATATCATCTGGGGAAACACTTTACCACAAAGCTTGTCTTGGAACTGCAGCCCAAACTGATGAATCAGGTCAAAACTCTCCACAAGGAACACATGATCCTCAAACGGGGGCGAGGCCATAGCTCGCAGTGATGTCATATCCGCCCTGGCCACACCCACGGCAAAGATCTCAATCCCAGAGTCTCTCGCGGCAGCTGCCACTTCCGCCACGCGGTCCTGAGGACGACCGTCCGTCACGATAACAGCAACATGGGGAACGCCGGGACGGGCGCCTTCGCCGGTGGAGAACGCCACGTTCATGGCGTAACGGATGGCCAGGCCGGTCATAGTGCCCTGAGCCAATGGAACGATCTCATTGATGGCTTTCACCATCTGCTCTGGCTTGCTGAAGGCTTTGAGGGAAAACACGTTCTGGACTTGGCTGGAATATTGGACCACACCAACTCTTGTAGCGTCCAGGCCGATGTCCAGATCATCAATGATGTCTATCATGAACTTACGCATTGTCTCAAACTCGTGGGGCCGGACGCTGCGAGAGCCGTCGATGATAAACACAAGGTCAACGGGGCCAGATTTACATCTGGGTTCAGCTATAACAGGAAAGAACACAGAATACAGAACACCCATAATTACTGACTTCACATGTCAAGCTATAACAAAACAAGTGTTTTAATGTATCACTGAACGTGTCGCACATGAAACTGATCTGGGAGACTGAAAAGAGAAAGTTGTCTGGTTTGCTAATACTGATGCTGTTGTGTTTAGTGAATGTAATTTGAGGTAAACTCTGAGGTAATGTCTATTGCTGCTAAAGTCAAAATTGATTTATTAATATTTTGACGGCGGTTTGACCAACCTGATTTCGGCCTTGCTTCCATTACAGCCATTATGGCTATCAGCACACCAACATACACCAACACATGCGTCATGTTTCGTCGACAAAGGCCCAAACTCACCACAAATGATCCCACTGGCTGTGTGTGGAGAAGAAAGAGGAAGAAAAATGCCAGATCAAGTGTGCTTACAAGGCAACGGTACATTCCAGTCAGAGCGTGCCATAAAACAGCATCAACAAACAGATGTTTCACAGCAATCATTATAAACAGAGTTAACAGACCTCTAACAGACCTCTCGTTCAATCACATCACCACAGGTTTCCAGTTCAAACACCACTGGAAAATAACAACGTCTGGAGAACGCTGGTGTTGTAAACAACGTGCTGTCAGTTACTTTACCTCACAAAGGGGCTTGTCTCTCGAAGGGCCTGATAAAGGTCATTATCAGGGGTGCTGGGAGAGCCACAGAACAGTGGCGCGTGTGTGTCACGTTTTGGCACAGATTCTACTGTCTTTGAGGCCAATGGATAAACACACAGACAGATTAGTTCTGTGCAGCTTTCCTATTTAACTAAGAGTAGTCATCAGACTTTCTGACTATCAGACTATCTTCCATGCAGCACAAAAGAATGGAAAAGTTTACGTAAATACCAAATACCAGCTGTTATTTGTATGGACTACCTTTATGATGTTACCTTTGTGCTGCTTTTATAATTATTAAGAGCGTGTTCTTTTAAAACATAAACACAAAGACAGTAAAATATAGTGTTCATGCAAGTGTTTGAAAGAGAAGTTTCCTCCATGTCTTCGAGTGGTCTGTGGTTTCTCTACGGCCTGATAAAAGCTCTTTCAATGGCATCCAGACCACAGTGCCTGTGTCATGCTAATACAATGAGCTCCTCTGTGCTGTGTATACATCAGGCTGTGAGAGCACAGGAGACACAGAGACCCTTAACTTAGCTTATTTCAACACTGTATGGTTACACACGCACACACACACACACACACACACACGCACGCTTACTTGTCTATCTAAATGGGGACATTCCATAGACATCTATTGTTTTTATACACAGCTAGACAAATGGAGAAACAGGTGAATAAGAGAGTTTGATGACAATGATTCACTATTAGCTTTACAAATGTCTAAAAATGTAGATAATGGACAGGACTAGGACTACAAAGCACAGAGAGAGAGTGGAGGGTGATAAAGACAGATGTGTAAGAACCTGTGTCCCGCAAGGAACCTAAAACAAGAGATACAGCCTCTTGTCACACATCACAGGTGAGGAGAAGTGAAAAAAACACTATATGTCTTAGGAAGACTGTGTAAGCTCCCAAAAGCAGTGTAGCCATGAGGAATCTCCATGAGGTAAAAGCTCAGAGTAAACATTTCTCTCAGCCTCACACGAGGTACAGAACAAAGACAAGGCCACTGTGAGCGACCGAGAGGGAAGATTAGACTATTAGAGGGGTTCTTTGGCACCAGATTGACTGACAGCTACAGAGAAAGTTAGATGAAGTGGCAGCAGTTACTTGTTAGTGTAAGATTGGAAGCAGATGTCACACTTTGCTGCTATTAAAAGTTTTGCCTCCAGCCAGCCACTGCACACCTAAAGCCGTGTCTCAAAACCTAGTGAGCCCCCTACCTAGACAGCATTTTAGAACCTTCATTAGATGAAGGTCTGTGAAGATGCTGATACAGGCTGATATTTAATATATGACGTTTTCAAGTCTGTTTTTTTCTGACAGGAATCTATAGAAACTGTTAAGTATGAAAAATAACACGAAAATGTACTAATCACGTCACCGTGCACAATCTTTAACCAGTGAAGTATATAAAAAGAAGTCGGATATTCTTATTCTCATTTTGAGGTGCAGTAGGCAATAACATTTTTATTAATAACCTTATATGAGTAACTTCGTCAAGCGACACGTTTTAATGCATTAATAATACAAAACAATAAATACTCTTTCTAGAAATCTTAGCACACAGAAAATGCTGTTGTCTTGTTACATTTCCAAACCAATATATGAATTAAACGACAGCACCGTTTCCCCGTCAGTTCTGCAGGGTCGACAGACGGTCACCTGCGCACACGCGCCTCGCTCGCTCACTCACCTGAGAACAGACGCGCGCTCGCGGATGGGGCAGCTGGAGTCTCTCGTGAATACGCAGGAATGATATCCAGTCTTCTTCTGCTAGTGAGACAGCAGACTAAACCCGCGGCAGTGGGTTATAGGTTTCTGTAGGTGACAGAGTAACCTCTCTGGACTATTATTCAAGAGTGAATAGTCAGGACATTGGTCAGGTATTTAATCTAAGCGCGTTTAAATGGTAGATCCCACCCCCGTCCGGAATTAGAGGAGCAGGCAGGGTTTCTTGGGGGCTGCTGTGGAGAACATTAGCGCTTTCTTTCTGTAAGCCCGCAGAAATTCCTGGCGGTTTTGCCTCAGCTCACTTAGTGATGCATGACCTTAAAGTCCCATTTGCTTTAAAGAGAGCAGAGAAAACTAACCTGATCAACCTGATCAAAAGATTATTCACAGTGACGACATCTGTATTACACTCTGAAGTACTAATGAAATCTGTATTACACTCTGAAGTACTAATGAAATCTGTATTACACTCTGAAGTAC
>JAZGTI010001418.1:32711-44744 GCA_036877585.1 Botia kubotai
CTCTGAAGTACTAATGAAATCTGTATTAAGGCATTTGAAAAAGAAGTTGGCTATGTTTTTTATTGAACAACAATATTTTTGGTAAAATGTACAAGTTGATTATCCATTACAAGAATTCTAACAATTTCAAACTGTTTTATGTCCAGTTTGACCTCTATTGTAGTGTGCACGAAAAATAAGACGGATCCCGTGACTCTACAGCCCCCTGGGAAAACCTCCACAGAACCTCCAGCAGACAAAGTGGAATATCTACAGAGTTATGTGAGCTTTCAATTAAAGTTAGATTCAAAAATTATAATTCACAGAACTGCAACGTGCTTACAGAAAAAACAGCCACTGACAGACAAAACAGACAGATAAAACATCAGTGTTAGTTACAGGATGATATATAGATATAGAATTATTATGTGTAATAATTCACCATTGTTCAGTGTTTATTGTAACTCTGCATTAATATTAGTTTATACTGTATCACAGAGGTTTATTAATAAAACATGCATCATAAGATTGAATGGAACAAAAGAACATTCCCCTGCTGTGCTTCTGGAATCTGTCCTGAAATTACTACTGGGATAAACAGGATTTATTTCAAAATAAGTTTTCCATGTTTCTGCACCAGACTGGATCTGAAGCACAGAACGATGCTCCGATGTTATAAAATAATATTCATATTTAATTTATATGTGAACTAGAAAGCAGAAGTTCTGTGATAAGATCTTTCAGTAATTCACTGAAAGTTTAATTAAAAGCACAAACTGTTTTGACTTACAAATGTTTTGCCATTTGGCAATGCTAGCTTTAAATAAATAAATACTTTTGTACATAATTAGGGAGGAGACAGATTTTTCCCTGTTGCCAAGGGTAACCAGAGATTCAGTAAGACAAGACTTGACCAATCAGTGATCAGCTTACATGCCTCAGAAGTCTTACGGCAATGAGAAGAGGTCACCCCCCTCCCCAGTTACTCACTGGGCAGAGAGTCGGACAACAGCAGCTTAAAGGTCAGAGGTTAATTCTCACCGTACTGTGATAGTAAACAGTGATATGGAAACACAGGAGGAGCTCCTACAGAACCTGAAACCAGACATTTCCACATTTCCGCTTCTGTTGATACAGCATCAGTGAGTCTCTGTGAGTCTCAGTGAGTCCAGCTGTCATCTGTTCGAGTTCATGGGTCTGGACAGCTCCACTGATCTGCAGACAGACAGCTCCACTGATTTGCAGACAGACAGCTCCACTGATCTGCAGACAGACAGCTTCAAGCTGAGCTTAAGGAGCAGACAGACAGGAGGTGAGACACTGTCGGAGCAGAGCGATCAAAGCGAGAAAGGTCTGGCAGGTTTATGAGTGAACATCACTGCTCTGTGTACAGAGAGGTCTGGAGATGGACTGAGACATGCAGTTGGGGGAACATAAAGAAGATGAATTTGAACTGTTTGTTTGAACGTCCTGCCAATAGGAAAGAGACATTACAAATGAGAGCTCATAAATATCTCAGTTGTTTCTTTAAATTCTTTAAAACTGCAATGAGATTAAATAAAGACTTCTCCCCTGCTTCTCAATCATTTCTCTTGGATTGCTCAAACTGTGCTCAAACATTTCTCAATACGTCTTTCAAGACCCAATTATCCAAGCACTTCTTTCTCAACAGACACATTAAAGTCATCTTCCAATCATCAGAGAGGCGGCCGTCCATGAAAACCGCTGACTGTACATCTGTGCGTGCTTTTGAATGCCTGCACCATAAGGGTGTTGGTGTATAACCCTGTGTTAGTGTACTTGTGTGTCTTTTCTGTTAGAAGTGAGGTCATGACCCTAGATGGTGTCACCCAGCAGCCATTGCCACAGGAGTCACACGCCTGACCTTTAACCTTCTGATCTTAAAGCACACAGTGCGAGTCATCTACTGCTGACATTGATCGTTGAATCTACAGAGAGATTCCAAACAGAAGAAAGTGCAGCAGTCAATTAACAGTGAATTCCTCACAGTCCTGTGACAGGACAGACAGACAATGAGACAAAGTTCCAGATGAAGAACAAACTGCCATTAAACCGGTTCACTGGCACATGCACAGACTCGCTGTATGTTGCCTGTAAGTCAGTCGCGGTGATTGTACAATTCATTGGTTTCCACAGTAGCAAAAGAAACTTAAGAAACCCAAACACGTCTGGAAACAACTGGCCAAATGTTGGTTATCTCGGACGACTAGTGTAAATAAACTTTCTGCGCCTCACTGCATTCAAGAGCAAAATATGTTGCCATTTAAGAATACAAAAACCCCCAGAAGTTCTAAACAGACCATTTGTAAATGTGTACAACATGTGCTTGACAGCTGCTATAAATGAACCGTAAATAGGTTTAACCCCTGTACAGTGCTCAAGAAGTGTTTTGAAGGGCTAAAGGTTCAGTTTTCTGCCCTCCAGAGCAGATCTAATACTCACTGTTGTGTTTGCAGGAGTTGCAGTCTGCTCACGTTGAATACACTGATGAGACAGTACATCTCTTACAGCAGTGTGATTCAGCTGGTGTGTACTGACTCAGGAGTCTCTCTGCCAACATCTGTCAGATGGCTTTTGTTTCTAATCCAGTGTTCAGAACCTGCATGAGAGAGAGAGACAGAGAGTCAGTGGTTACTGTAGCAGACTGATACAACGCAGTGACTCAGTGTCTACTAACTGTTATATAAGAGAAAGTATATTACCTTTGAAAATATTGCACACTTTGAGCATGCACCATAGAACTGCAAACTTTGCATTCTAAAATTGCAACAGCTGCTCCACTGCATGCTAACAAAGTGCAACGTTTGTAAAAATATCGTTTATCATTTTCTGTATATTCCTTTATTTAAACTGGTTTTTGTGTGTGTCTCTAAAACCAGTTGAGACCCATATTTCTATTCCTGTTGTGTTTTTTGGAAGCCAGTTTGCTACCAGCCTGCGTGAGAATTGCTGATCAAGCACTTGACTAAAACACCAAGGACGACGTTCAAATACCACATTTACTGCACTAGCAAGGGCACATCTACAGCACAGACCTTCAAGATGTTGTTGTAGTTTTTGAAATAGCTGACAGGTTTGGTTTGTGTGTATTTTCCTTTAAATCATGCGGCGGGATTTCTGACAGCTCAGCTCAGTGTGAAACAGTCTCAGTAGTGTGAGACCAGCTGTAGCGATGTATGACAGATGGTATATGAATCTCGTTGACTATTTTAATAATGTCTGCCTGTATCTGATTTCTCAAAGAAAAAGTACAAAAAAATGACAGCATTTTTACAAATTTTATTTTTGTAATTTTAAAAAAGTAATATCATTTAAAAATCAAACAGAGCACAACAGTACAGCTGAGCAGTTTCAAAACAATAAGACACATTTGTTTTTCATTACGATGTTTAGATCTACCATGAGCTCTGAAGGGGATGAGAAAAGTGTCAGTGGTCTGAATGGAACCTAATTCTATGTTCTGTTCTTGTAAGTAACTCTACAACAGAAAGGTCCTACTAAACAGCACAACTGTAATATGACCTTCCTGTCCCAGCAGGCTGGAGAGGTTGATGGTTTCTCTCAGGTCCTCTTCAGTTCAGCATCACCTCCCGTCTGGTAAGCAGGAGTCAGGACTGGCCTGTGGATTTGTAAGGCTTTATGCGGGATCACGAACATGAACATAATAGTGAATGTGTTTAAAGTGTTTTCATGCTGCCACAGATGGTTTTAAGATGTTTCTGTCTGACTGCAGGAAGACGTCAGATTTCACTCTGACCGCACGCACTTAAAACACTACATTCTGTTTAGCTGCTCGTTTAGACGTGTTTTGTCTTGTTTAAATAACATCCCCACAAATACACTGACATTCTCCACAAATAACACTGTTTTCAGAGTGTCATTTGTGCTTCACTTTATTTTTCACTGGCACAATATTTTCCATCATTTTCATTTTCCGGATGATCTTGTAACAGGTCAAAACAATGAATGTTTTGTAAAAATTACTTTTATAAACATCCTAAAATGAAATGTAAATGAAAATTTAATCTACAATTTTCTAAAAAACAAATACAAGTGGTGTTTGTCTGTTCAAACGATGAGTGTTTTCTAGCATGATGTTTTGTGGTTTTGAGTGTTTAAGGTAGTTACTTACAGCCCGAGTCAAAAGAGCCCATAGATCTGTATGTTATTCTGGCCCCTAGATATGACTCGGGTCTCTTCAACAATGCGAGTATTTATTTTCTTGTCCAGTTTGATTAGAACAAAGCCACAAAAGCTGAAGTGTCAACTGAGGTGTCATTGTCTGTAGAACAATAATATGAAACACTGCCATAGAGAGAATCAATGACTAAGAATCACTGCCATAGAGAGAATCAATGACTAAGAATCACTGCCATAGAGAGAATCAATGACTAAGAATCACTGCCATAGAGAGAAGGCTTCTTGCAGAAGCCCTAAACAGGCTGCATATAGAAGTGATCTGTATAGTTCCATTCTATGTAGATGCCTAACACATTGTGATAATCATTTGTTTCTCTCATGGGGTCTCTGCTGTGTGTCATCTCTGATGTGTCTATACTGAGCTGTGAATGGAGATGATGAGACAACCAATCATGGTGCCCCTGTCTCAGACGCTCTTTCTCCTTCATTAACACGCCGGAACACAGCGCATCCTCTCAGACAATCAGCACAGCAGAACGAGCCACAGACTGTGCGCACACACACACACACACACACACACACACACACACACAAACCTTACAGCAGGCATTTACCATGATAAACATTCATGTCACATTAACATGAAAAAAACTCTCTCAGCTTTAGAACACTCACCAGATTCTGATGAGCAACACTCATCAGAATTAACAACCAATATCAAACACTGTTAAACACCAGTCAACTGTATTTTGACTTGTAACTTGATTTCAGTGTCACCTGTATCTAATTACTGTTGATTTAATTGTATCATCGGTCTCAAGTCCTCTGCATTGGAGCACGTAACTTTTACGTAAAGTGTCGACTATACAGACAGCTATCATATCCAAGATCATCTTCAAAGGCTGAACAGTGAGAACACACCCCATAAATTGTGTTGAAAAGTGTGAAAGTGTGAGTGGATTTTTGGAAGGGTCCTAGAGGTCACGGCTCGTTTCCTCCTCCTAATTACTAAAGCAAACATGAGTGAGGGGGTTCAGAGCAGCCCGACACATCAGCTAATCTTCATCACATGTCCACCATTGCCCACGGGTCTCTGGAATTCATTTTCACATCCATCTATTTTGCTTGGATACAAGAGACATGAACGAAGCGATTCTATTCACACCTTCCCTCACGTAACACCAGGATGTTATGTCTTGAGAATGATGTCTTTAATACCATAAAAAGGAAATTTCTTTCAAGAAACTCCTGGAGTTGTTTAAAGCGAGAATCATTCGAGCACGTGTATGAAGCACATCAATGGTCTCTTTGGCCTCTGTAGAAGCATAAAGAGATCTCTGTGTGGTTCATTTGGCCGGGCATTTGTCTAATACATCAGCACTCTCCCATCATGACACTCCAGTCTGCAGTCTCCACTCAATGACTGACAGCTCATTTCAGCTCTAAGAAAGCCCAGAAGACGCCTGCAAGACTGACAGGAATAAGAGAAATATGTCTCTACTCATTGTTCTCAAACGCTTGTGCCAAATATGAGCCAGTTAGAAGGTCCGTGTAGATCAGCAGAGGGAACAGACTTTGGAGAGATGTTATCTGTCTAATTTTTTGATATTGGAAGAAAATCCTCCTTATGGTTGTTGCTTTATTGTTTCCCTCTCCTTGTAAGTCACTTTGGATAAAAGTATCCGTTAAATGCCTGTAAACAGATTTCAATGAAAGAAATAATGTTTGACTAAACAAAGCCAGAAGTTTCACTCTGACAAACTTCTTGCAGTTCTTAAACAAATTAAACAAATGAACACGCACACACACACACACACACACACACACACACAAATCATATTATAAATGATTCCAACTACATTCTGATTGGATGAGCTACAGTTCTAAAACAGAATACCTGTAATATATTCTATATTCTTTTAAGAGTGAAGGATTGTAATTTCATACTGACTGTAGAAGATCTCACATCTGATCAGAATGTTGCCTGATAAGTGTATCAACATTTTTAAGACTTTTGGGAGGAAAGCTTGAATGAAATGAGTGATTAAACCTGAACCTTCATTAAATCCAGCACATTCATTTGACATCACATGGCTCTCCAGGTCAGATGGAGAATCACACCGAGCGTTGAGCTCTTTGCTCTCTGTGTTTTGAGTACATGAGAAGCTGGAGGTTCTCCGTTCTCTGCAGGACGTCTGTAATGATGCTGGACTTAAAGGGGAAGCAGCTGACCTTCACTTCCTTCCGTCAGGCGGAACAGAATCTCTCCCTGCAGCCGTCACACAAATCTTCTGTGTTGTCAGAATGTCTTAAATGTAACTGGATCAAAACCACAGGCGGACGGGCCAGAACTGTGTGCAGAACATTGATTGTTTATGTAGGAAAGAATATTTCACAGCATCATTAGCATTCAGGGGTCACAAAGGTCTCCGATGTTTCTCCTTCTAGAAGCTCCTGTGCAGAAATAAACAAAGACGACTGAGAAATAAACAAAGACGACTGAGAAATAAACACAAAGACGACTGAGAAATAAACAAAGACGACTGAGAAATAAACAAAGACGACTGAGAAATAAACAAAGACGACTGAGTGTTCACGTTTATTTTGAGAGCTTTAACTTTTAATGACGTATTTTGGCGTCTTGGCAAATGTGAGCACAGTGAGACATTGTTGAGATCTCTTTTGAGACTAAAGACGTGTGAGATTAGCTTCTGATAGGTATCTTTGTCATTTTGAACAATACCTTTAATATCACTAAAAAACTAAATAACTGAAACATTTTTCTATAAAAGTGTGCCTGTGCACTCTTACTTTATCCACCTCTCTTTATAAATAAGGAAATAATGATATTCGTGAATTTTTTAGGTGTTTAAATATTTTTGGGGCCACTGGGAATTTTCTGTCCTCTGTGTTGAAGTGAACCTGAACTGGAAAACATTTAAGCAGAATCTCTTCCTCTCTGCCTTCTCTTCACGGCTGTATTCCTGTGGGAATCTCTTTCCTCTCAGGAAACCGTTTCAGAGTCAATAAGCTTTTCTGCTCTCCGGCACACACACCCACACATACAGGCAGTATGCAGCTGTCGCTCTGAGCGGCCACTGTGGGTGTGTGGACTCTCAGGAGCGACCTGTCTGAAGGGCTGGAGAACATTGCCCATCAAACACTGTTCAGCAAACATATGTCACATGTGTTTCAATGTGTTCATCACACAGAAAGATAATCAGCAGCATCACTGCCCAGCAGCAACACTGAGAGGAAAACAGCTGAAGAATAAATAGGGCCAAATTACACACGTGGGCTGGTTTGATTTGGGCCAGTAAGCAGCCAAGACGTTTTCTGTGTATAATGCTCTCAAATGACAAATCAACTTTTATTTATCACTTAAAGTCACATTATCCCCAAAAATAAAATAAAGAATTAACTATCAATCATTTTATTCACATTTGTGTTTCTACATATGAAACTCAAACATATGAAGAACCCCCAGTGAGCTCAGGCCCCAAAAAGTTTATTAAATTAAACTCACACATTCCAAATCCTGCACACTCATGAATAAACACTCTCTCCCTCTCTCCCTCTCAACCTTTAATAGGTGAAGCTTTTTACATTCCTGCTGTTTAAAAAACACAATCATCAATTTTACTGTCATTATCAATCAAGTGTCATTATTTTGAATCACAAATACATGATGAAAGTCAAGAATCTAGGACACACCTGTAAAAAGTCATCTTTCATTTAATGTTTATTTCCATTTACTCACAGTAGCCAAAAGTAATATCATTTATAATCTTTTACCTACTCCAGAAATATTTGGATTTTGGTGGATGAAAGAGATTTTCTCTCTTCCTCTTGTTGTCATGGCGCCTGGTTTCTATTTACCTGCTGCCTCACTGTTTTATAAATACAAAACTTTACAACATCTCATTTTCTTTGGCATGCAAAAAAAACTTAAATCACAGGCTTTCTATAAATATTTGATTTATCACATTCATTTTTTAACAATTTTTCAACACAAAAAGAACCCAAGTCACACAGTATATGGCCGCCAGAATATCATAAAGTCTGGGATCTTTTGATGTGGGTCAGTAAGCAACCACTCAGAACACCCTGGCAAGCACCCAGCAACACCCTAGCAACATCCTAGAACAACAGAGTTACTGTGTAGCAGTACAGTAGATCACAACCCACAACACATCTCCTGGCAACACCCCAGCAGTGGTGAGTACCACACACAATTTTATCCAAAAATTTACAAATCTTAGTGGTAAAACTGGTAAAAAAAAGAGGAAAAATAATTATAGAAAGATCAAACTGTAGTGTGTACTGTGTGTGTGACTCAATGTACAGTCTTTAAAGAATACATCAGTCTGAAGAGAAATCAATGTGGGGCAGACAGACAGATATCACATGTGTGTTTGTGTTCAGCACACAACCTCAACATCTACCCTTAGAAAACTTCATCAGAAGAGTGAAAAACAATCGTTTTAATAAGAGCTGCCCAGAAGAACTAACATGAGAACTGGAGCGCAGAGAACTTTTATTGTGTTCATGAATACAGAACTGTGTTCAGTCTGCTCTGACATTTCTATAAACTCAGAAGCTGTGATTTATAAAACACGATTATTTTCAAAACACAATTATTATAAAACACGATTATTTTCACAAGTTTCTGCTCTGTGATCAGAATTAAGGTTCCAACAAGATTCCAGCAGTTCAGCGTATGTCTGGACCTGACCTAGTGGATTTTACACAACAAATAACCTCACTGTTATTATTCATCACTGTGCTCTCGCTGCTACTGGTTAAGCTAATATTTTCAAGGCAGGCCACATTTTCTTCATCAGTCATGAAGGCCAGAATGTGCTGATGTAACGTGATATGGGATCAGGAATTTTTCAGTGCAGGAGGGAACTTCATTATTATTACTGGGAACAGATAATCTTTTCAACACATGACAGATTGCAGGAGGCTTCTGTAGTCAAACATCCCACCTCGTATCGTTAAGCTCAGGTGGCGTTAACTTGCACTGCAGCTCCATCTGTAGGTGACACTCAGCAACTGCAACTCACTGATGCTCAAATTATACATGAACTAAGTTATTTTGTAACTGGAGAAAGGCAGTCTGTCACTCCAGTCTTCCAAAATCTAATTCATGATTTACCGTAAACAAAACTCACACAATCAACACTCAACATCCTAAACATTTATTTTATACACATTGGGAACCAACGTTCTGACACCGTTAGTAAAAATGCTTATTTTCTATGTCAGTTTAATTTTAAGGTTTCAGCCTGGTCACAGACTTTTGGACCTCACTATATATATTTGTACATTTACATATAAATACAAGAAACACAATTTTATATTGACAGGTTATATTGGTTATATTAACATACCCAGCGCGTTTAACCAGACATTTACTGGTTTTTAACCAGTAAAAAACAGACATTGGGGTATGGGTTACCATATCTGACAAATGGGTCACTTTCATTCATTTCAGTTCATTTGAGCAGCACAGGAGGGCGCTGTTAGTTCAGACACATTCACTGCAGGCGGCGTGTTACTGGACTCCAGTACGCCCGCTGCTGGAGAACGCGGCGTGTTACTGGACTCCAGTCCGCTGCTGGGGAGTATCATGTTGTTACATAAAGCGATTCAATCCAGCAGCCAAACAAAACCGCGGCTTGATGTCATAATGCAAATAAACAGGACAACGATTTCTTACGTTTTTTAATATGGTACGGGGATTTGTCGAACATATAACAATAAATAAATAACGATTTATCTAAATATTAAAATAAATGCGCCTGTATGCGCTCATTCTACAAAAGAACACGTTGGCGTCTGTGTGTGTACTACGTCACTAGGATCTGCGTTGTTGCAGAGTCACTGAGAGCTGTTGTGTGTAAACAAGAGACTGGCGAGCGGAAAGTCGGGAATATTGACTGTGGTTTATTGTTTTTGCGGTGATTTGTGAGTAGTACATGCGCTGAGGCAGTATAAGGTTAATTTCTGTGTGAGTTATGCTCGTGGAGAGCCTCTCATCGCGAGTTTTCTCACAAACATTGATGAGTGTCTGCACGCTGGTTGGCTAAGGTTAGCCTGCTAGCTTTGTGTTACAGACAGACAGAACTTCATCACAGAGGGAAACAGACTCCTGTATGCTCGCCCTTTATTCGGGTTTGGGCCCTTTAGCCGTGAGTATGTGTTTTTTATGGCTCATTTCTCACGGTATATTTCGGTTAGTCACTGAATGTAAACCGCGCCAACTGGTGAGACAATGCTAGGCTAACCATCACTATGCTAAGTGCTCGTGTGAATCACTGTTTCATAACATGAAGCATCTTGCGCTCTGATGCAAGCGTGAGTGTTTATGATTAGTCACAAGATGTTGTGTTGTAAACTTGTTTTCGGTTTTCATGTATTAAGCATTGCCTAACAAGAGTTATTAATAACAGGTATACGATTTCTATATTTATGTGATAAGAGTGTTTATTAGCTTAAATAAAGTTTCAGCCAACTCACATTTCAGTGTGACATAATAAAACTTATAATGTTGTAGGACCATCTTCAATATAGACTGTCACTACATTTCTGAATCTGAATTGTCTAACGACAGCTCTCACTGAATTAGAATCTAAATGTGTCTGGTTGTTTATTTTATTGTATGTCTTTCAGTTTTAAGGCGTCATGGCTGCTGTAGAGACAGAAGGAAAGGAGTGTGAAGAGGAAATGCTTCAGACCGCTTTTAAAAAACTGCGTGTGGATGCAGAAAGGTTTGTCATGCTTCAGTTCTGTTCCAGTGATGGCTGCAGTTTGTCTGGAGAGTGCTGTGGACCACTCAGATCATTTAATACGTGTTTTCACAGTTCCACAGCTACAACCCGTGTCTGTGAGACTTTAGCTTCCAGACTGGTTAGTCGAGGCAGCCCAGAAGGAGCCAAATCCAAGACGACTTCCTCAAAAGAGACCTGGCTCGGGTAAGACAGTGTTGAGATTTTGTTCTTTTGATTACAGATGACACAGACACAGCTGGTGTGTTGGGTATCGCTGACTACCCCACAATAAGACATGCGTCATTTATGGATTTACAGCAGGGGTCTCCAGTACTTTTTCTGGAGGGCCATTATCCTTTATGAGTTTAGCTTACAACCCAAATCAAACACAACTGCCTGTTATTTTCAAATGAATCCTGAAAACGTTCATTTGCTGATTCTGTTGTATCTGACGCTTGGTGTAGGGTTGTAGCTAGGCTCTGCAGGACACTGGCCCTCCAGGAGTTTTTTTGGGAGACCGCTGATCTAGAGAATGTATTCATTAAGAATTGTGACATTGATTCACAATTGTTGTAGCTGTAGTAACAACAACAGTTACATTAAGCTGTAGTCAAATTATTTGATGCTTCATTATTGACTATAGATGCACAAGAAAGTCATCCAGAGGTGTCGTGAGAAGCCAGCGCCGCCGCCGATCAAAATCTCCCATCCTTCACCCTCCGAAATTTACCTACTGCAGCAAAATGTCTCCCCCTCCTGGTCACCTCAAACACAAGACCTCACCAGAGCCTGATGACTCCAGCGCCTCTCTGGGCATCTGTGTCCTGAAGGAAGCTCCGTTCTCTGCTCCTCGCTCAACTGTATTTGGTGGTGTTGGGTACGAAACCCGTCTTCCTGCTCCCAAACGCTCTGAGTCAGCCCAGCTCAGTCCACAAATGCCCTCAGATGAAGAGAGCGCTTCTGAAAACAGACCCGCTATAGGAAGCGGCCGCACTGCTCAGGACACAGCTGATGGTAATGCAGCTCCGTCTGATTTTCAGACTCTGTGTAAGCTGCAGGAAGGCGCTCAGTGTGCGTGTGGTCAGAGAGAATGTCAGTGTCCCAGCTGGCAGGGAGT
>JAZGTI010001419.1:0-44725 GCA_036877585.1 Botia kubotai
TTACCCATCACACTGGATTTTCATTGGGTGTTCAGTTTATGACCTCAGATTTGAGTGGTGGAGAATTAACCTCTGTGAGATGTCCTCCAAAATCAGCTTAAAATATCAAATGTGTTTGATATCCCCCAACTAGATGAAATAAGAAAATCTCTAGGAGTCACACACTACATGATTTTCTGTGAAATCTGTCCACTCACAATTGGGACAAAAGTCACGAATACAGATTGTATACAGAAACATTGTGCTGCTGAAACTCAGCAGTCCACATGTTTCCTTTAGTAAAATGAGACGTTTGGCAGACTGCAAATCAAGACACAAGTTGTTTAGTGTAATTCAGCCTTAAACGACCATCAATTGCTTTTGAGTGAAGTGAGTCTGACACCCTCTCATTTCACTGCTCGCTGTCCTTCCCTCCATAGCAAAGCACTGCCTGACAAGTCTTCAAACCTCTTTCTCCTCTCTCTCGCTCTCTCTCTCTCTCAAATTCAATTTAAATGTATTTTATTGGCAAACGTTTTACATTTGTTTTGCCAGAACATTTACATACAGATACGTATACAGTACTGTGCAAAAGTCAAAAAAACGTTTTTGAAAACATGCATACTTTACAGCATTTTATGCCTATAGCTTTTGATAGTCTACATATAGTCTACAGTTGAAAAAAATACAACTGTCAAAATAAAATAAAAGGGATGATGTGAAGCAATAAGAAAGCTACAGGTAACTTAAAAACAGTAAACAACAAATAATAAAATATTGAGGAACAATAGCAGGAATGTGATTGTGTTTGATCACTCACTGTCCCTCATAATGTGACAAGCGGACACATATTGTTGTACTAAAACACAGATGTCTGCATATTTCCCAAATAAGATCAGTTTAATAGTTTGTCTGACACTGACTGATTCTCAAAAGTTTGTGTGTGTGTGTGTGTGTGCCCAGCTAGCTCAGTCAATCTCTCTCTCTCGTATTTCCTTACTCCCTTCTCTTACATAAGAAATATGACAAAATTGCCCTCCTGGCTATGCAGAATGCAGAAAACTGAAGGAAACGAGGTGGGGTGGGTTGTGTTTTCTTTTCCTTCCTGATCTGGCTTTCGTTTTTACATGCTGAGCTTATCAAGGGACACACAGCCGGGATGGAGTGAGAAATGAGAGAATTTTTGAAGTCATGACTTCAGGTAGGAGATGTAAGGGGCAGGAGAGATGGATGTTGTAAATGATACTGAGAGAATGAGATCACAGAGGACGAGAAACACAGATTCAGAGATCAGTGGAGAAGAGATGGAGAAAGGAGACTGGAAATCAAAGGCAAACAAAGACACAGTGGGCCGCAGATCGGATTCGTCTGCGCACACATTCGAGAACCTTCAGAACCTTTCTGGGAAGGCCAGACAGGCAGGACTACAGCAAGTACCCTGGAGAAAAAAAGGGAATCGAACACAGATGGCACAAACGAGACTCAAAGAGACAAGCAGGAGAATGAATGATGTTAAGTGGAAAGGAAGAGTGTATGAGAGAACAATTCTGCTGTGGGGAGCTTGTTCTGTCTTCCTGGATCTCTAATATAGGAAAGGTTTTGACTTTGTATTTGAGTCCCTGGAGAGAACAGAAGCCAGAGAGAAAAGACAATAGAACAAAACATCAGAAAAATGAGGACACGCTGAACTACCGTACAATAAACTGTTACTAAAGTAACGCACAACATTTACGCGCAAATACACACTCGCACTGAGGAGCAACATGCTGTGTAAATCAAAGTCTGAATCCAGGGTCTTATCCTGGCTCTATCTTCGTTCATTTTCACGAAAACATGCTACTTACTCAGACAAACAAACCCAAATAAAATAAACAAGAAAACATCTAACAAAATACAATGAAATTTTAAGCAATAGGCCTTTGAATTAGCACTATCATTAAGTAAACAGGAACAAGGCATGCAAAATATTCATATGGCACTCACATTCATTAAGGGACTGGCCCTCAGGGGCCCCAACCCATAAGAACTGGGACATATTGTGATATAGAGAGAGAGGACAAGGGAGAATAGGAAAGATAGCAAAAGAGAGAAGAGAGAAAGAGAGAATGCCAGAGGATGGTGAAAGAAGAAGGATTAAAGAAGAAAGAAACATGGTGGAGGGATGAGAGAGAGACAGTAAACATACAGAAGAGAAAAACTGAAGAGAGTTCAAAGAGAGAAATTATGAGGTGGAATGGAGAACATCACATGGAGGAAATGAGCCAAATGATGACAGGAATATAATAGGGAGAGGTGTAGAATGATAGGGAAGAGAAAACAGAGAAACATAGAGAAAGAAAAGCTGAATAGAGACAAAGGAATGGCAGGTATGCTGAGCTAAAGCAAAACAATGATTTCAGAAGGTGAGCGTCGAGAAGAAAAACAACAAACAAAATACTTAAACTGCAATGCTTAATACAGAAACGCAAGATATGCAACATGACAAAGATCAAAGTGAATGCACACACTATAATGCATCTCTTACCATATGGACGCTT
The DNA here is from genome assembly GCA_036877585.1 of Botia kubotai. NCBI lineage: Eukaryota > Metazoa > Chordata > Actinopteri > Cypriniformes > Botiidae > Botia > Botia kubotai. The sequence goes on from JAZGTI010001419.1 coordinate 2,517, forward strand.
ACTGGCCCTTAAAGGCCCTTGAGAATGGGCTGAAAAACAAGCTCAGCAAAGGCACATGGAGCTTAAAGCAATACACAATTTCCAATGGCATGCGCATACACAAACTAAAATAATGATTGAATAAAAAAAAATCAAAAATCATCATTACAGACTGTCAGCCGTAGTTATTCAAGCATGAAGGATCGTCCTCCATGCTTCATTCTTATTTCATTCTCAGTCTCTCATTTTATTCCCTAATTGTCTTTGACTAATTCCCTCGGGCAGTGCATGAAGGCACACTTTTACGAACAAAGCCTGGGGTTACATTTATCAGTAAAACCAAACTAAGGATTAAGTGCATGTTGACAGGTTAAATCAACCAATGAAAGACCGAACTTGACCACACGCCAGTTATATGTAAACTTATAATGTCATCCGTTCATTATACTGTACGGTCTACATGTAACATTTTGTAGGGCGCTTGCTTCATAAAAGAAAGCGTAGATGTGCTGAAGTAAATTATTAAAAAGCAAGATACAGTACACACACAAGCACAGCACAAAAGAGAGAGAGAGATCAAATGAAAGAGGAGAAACGAGAGCAAACTAAAGGAGAGAAGTGATTGATTTTCACCCAGTTCTAAAGCTTCATCTCCAGAGACAGAGAGAGAGAATGAGAGAAAAAGAGAGGAAGAATTAAGAGATTCTCACTCTGCTCTAGTTACACACATTTAGTTGTGCCCTTTATCTTTTCTTCTGTCTCTTCTTCTCTTCCCTTTCACTCGGGCTTTCACGGTCAACCTTCATTCAAATATTGTTGTCGCTGTCAGTTGAGCCCTCCGCCACATGGGAAGAGCAAAATAAAGGAGCGAGATAAACGAGGAGAGAAGAGGATAAAGTATTGAAAAGCAGAGTTGAACAACCCAAATAAGAACAAAAAAGCTAAACAATTGAGGAACTTGAGCACTGAATCAAGCCTTGTTTATCTGTATAGAGCTTTTCACAATGTGTACAGTTTCTTTCACAAGAAATCTGTGTCAAAAATAAAACTTCATCAGATGTTTTAGATGGGTGATATTTAGTGATGGGAGACGAACATGGGAGGAACCAGACAAGGCATACATTACAATAAACGTACATATGGCAAATATTACCTCCATTATATGTGTATAGTAATACTAATACTAGTCATGTGCTACTACAAACAAATGACTAAATGACAAAAGGAACATTGTACAAAACAAAAAACCCAAAAATAATTTTAGAGGTTGCTCATTGATAGCTCAGGAGACATATTGTAGATCTTAGTTATGATTTACTAAAGTAAATCATACTTTTTCTCAGATGCTTCTTTTAAAACTCAGAGAAATGCAATTTGACACAAATTATAACACAAAGCAATAAAAAAGTCTTGTATGGGAGGAACTGGATGAGACCTTGTTGAGATCTCCTCCAAAACTCTAGATGAGTAAATTAGAGTACCAGTGTTTGTCACGGAGAAAACATCTGAAGTGACTTCAGCAAAGTTACAATTTGCTCCCCATTTAATTGCATTGTTGTTTGGAAACAAAACAATAGAGACAGCAAGTCTCTCATTTTGCTTTTTCTTTCCTATGAGGATAAAGCGTAAGAAAACAAGAAAAGGAAGGAAATAGAAATAGAGGAGTTCTGTACTGAAGCAAATAGAGATAAAGGCTTTAGTGCCATAAATGTCATGCCAATAATGTTCCCCTGAGGTTGCCACTCAGTCATTTAATGTGAGTGTGTGTGTGTGTGTGTGTGTATGTGTGTGAGTGAGTGAGTGAGTGAGTGAGTGAGGGAAAATAACTGTCACTAAAAGAAAGGCAGCAGACACAGTTGCAATCTCATATCTCCATACTGCTGTCTATCTAAGGATCTTGGTGCTAAGGAGCTCTTCAATTTCCCCCCTCTCGCTAAAAGACACAACAGAGCCAGAGAAAGGAGCAGACAAGTAACGTCACCATTCCTCTTTAAAGCGAAGAGGAGGAGTAGAGGAAATGAGGTGGGGAAAGAGCACTGTTTATGTCTGAGGAAATTATCATTAATAAAATCTAAAAATAACACGGGCACTCAGACAGACGGCTGAGTTATAGCGTGAGGCAGAGCGGTAATTACAGCGGGCTATCAAAACGCACGCTTACATTAAATATTAAGAGAAGAACGGGTGCATGCGGCTAATGCATTTGAACATCCTCCAGCAATGCTTTGTAGCAAGTGTTAAGACCAGCCTGCCCCTGCTGAGAGGGAAAAGAGAACCGGGTGATAATTTGCCCTCAGCTTTGGTTCTCCAGCAAGCAGCACTCTTGAAGTGAGTAAGGACTCTATCACTCTCAGCGGTGAATTTAGTAAACAGGGTTTTTATCTATAGAAAGACAAAATTATTCATTCAGCACTGTTCATTCAACATTTCAATCTTTTCTTACCGTGTTCAATAGAACACAAACAAGGCCACAGGTGCACGCACGCACACACGCACGCGTACGCGCGCACACACACACACACACACACACACACACACATACATACACATGAACCTCATGAACAAACTGGCTGGAAAGTCTAGTTTCTAAATCTCATCACTGACTAGCATAAAGACACAAATAAACAATAATGGTCACACACAAACACGTCCAGGGTCAGTGCCACAGGCCCGATATATGACCCTTCAAACACTGACACAAATGCATACATTCAGTACGGCAATTAGAAGCCTGGCCTGCGGTCACTGCTGATGCACACTGTGCCTGTAGACACATCACACAAATACATGTTGTTATATTAATCATCTGATACAAATGTATGCCCGTGGAAAGACCATATCACAGAAAGGCAGTCTGTATAAACTGTATGCATGTATACAAATACAGAAACACATATACACAAAGGTGACATTACCAATAAAGGCCACTGAGGGCAGGTCACATTTAAATACAGAATTATAAAATGAATAGTTCTCATTCTAAAAATTGATTGGATGAGCCGTGTTTGAATCCGTTAACGGTCACCTGTGACACATTCAATATCAATACGAAGTTGCTTCGCAACAAACAGTCTACAGTTTGCATAACAAATTACCTGTCAGTAACTGTTTATCCTGATAATTATTAATGATAGGCCTAAATTTAATGGTTTATTAAATATTCATGTTTTTAATCACAATAGTGTTGCCACTGTTGTATTAAAGCAATTAGCCAGTCAAGTTTGTGAATTACCTTGATTTTACCAAGGGTACACCCGGCAAAGCAAACATGATTTTGTTAGATTGTCTTCAAACTCTATGACAAGTACAGCTAGTTTTCTGTTCACCTGCAAACCAGTACAACACACACAGATGTAAACACGCCCACACACAGTACCCAGCAGATCTTCAACAGGCATTTTATTACAAATGTAACCAGACTTGACTTTTACCTCCGGTGTTTAATTACAGAAATCACTGTTTGTGTTAAATTATTGTAAATGAGTGGGAGAGGACCCAGACGGGAATCTGAGCAAAATAAAACCCCAGCAGTCGGCCCTATATTCACGTAGCTAGCAAGATTATATAATGACAAAATCCCTCTTTCATTTAATTTTGGCTGCTTGAAGGGAGCGTTGCGATCTCATTTTAAGCATTTTAGATTGCGTCCCTCCCTTTTTCCTGCGCTTTAATTCAAAGCGTGTCTGATTCATCTGCACGGGCGAATACGGGGCCCCTCGCGCCGCTCTGATGTCAGCACCTGGTATTAAGCCAGTTCTGACCCCTAACCGTTTATTTGTCATAGTTATTTCTCAAACCCCTGCAGACTGACCCCACGATGACAGCACAAAAACACACACACCACGTTGTTTTCCGAGGACTTGTGTTGTCATGCCACATCAAACTCTCTTAGGCCTATGAGTAACGTATTTCAAGAGTCAAGGCAATTTCCACACAGATGACAGACAAGGATGAATATAATAGCAGAGGAGCTGCGAAGCACTTCGGGATTGTCATTAACAGCAACTGCTTGAGACATGAGAAATCAAACAAGTGCAGTAGTTCCACAATGACGGCTGAAGTCTGGGTTGATTTAATGTTTGCAGGGGCTGTTTTTCTGTATTTTTCATTAGCTTGAGGGGTCAACATAAATCAAGTATAGGGACCGGGGACAGAAAAATGTGTGTGTGCTTGTGTGTGTGTTTGGGGGGGGGGGGGGCGCAGGGAGACGAGCAGGGTAAGAGTGTTCATAAAAGATAAGCTCTCTTGGCTCAGTCACAGAATAAGAGAGACAGCCTTACTATTAAGCAGTACAAACATGATTATTCAACCAGCAACTTTCACCCCACAAATGAGAAATGTCCAGGGGAACATGCAGCAGCAAAATAACTGGAGGGAGGGGGCAAAGGGTAAATGATGGATAGAGAAGCCCAGCAGACTCAACATGGGAGAGAGAGGGAGGGCAAGAGACAGACATGTTTTCATTTGGCTGAATCATGCTCTTCCTGAAACAAGCAGCAAGGGCAAACATGGTGTAGAGACACTTACAGAAAAGTACTAAAAAGTACTACAGAAATAGCATGATGTTTGGTTATTTAGCATGGTATCAAAGTACCATGATACTACAGTTGTGCATGTAGATGACTTGTGTAATAATCAAGGATAGGAAAACACTGCCTGCTGCAAGCACTGCTGTACATAATGGTTAATACTGAACAGTAGTTCGAAATTCACTAATCCTTCCGCTTAGATGGACCCAACATTTGTAAACCCCTCCCAACTGACCCGTGCACATTGCCTGCACTTGATCTGAAACTTGGACCGTTGATGACGTGAACAAAAGGTTAATATTTAGCAGTTTAGTAAGAAAAGCCTCCTCTAAACAGTGATCAGATATACAGTCTTATACATGCTCCCATACGCAAACACACCAGATGGAAGCCACAATGCACAATAAACAATGCCACTGTAGCAAAAGAAAGAACAGAAGGACTTAAGACAAAAGAATGCAGAAAAATGACACAGAATGGTACAGTGTTACAGTGACAGAAGTTTTAGGTCCACGAGGCAGATTGACTCTGAAAAATTAATGACAGAGAACACAGAGGGGATAGATTGAGGGGAAAGTGTGATCCAAGCACAAGTAAAACTGTAGTTTTAATATTGACTGTATCTTATTCCCCCATCTCCCCTCCCATAATGACTTCTCACTCACTTTCTCTGTCATGACTTTTGTGTCGCTTTCCATCTCACTGCCTTTGAATAAGTTACATTATTTTTCTTTGGCTCATCTTCTTTAAAACTGTGCACGCATTTGTTTCTAACAGCCATTCTTCTTCAGCAGATGAGATTGTATCAATTTGTCTTGCAGTCACACTACTATTCAATTTACCAGCTGTCAGTCAGAGCCGTGCTGAGGGCTGTTATTGATTGGCTGTTGCTGCCGTCACTCTTCATGACTGTCAGCATACCATCACGCCCATATTATTTCCATATATGGTCAATTGTTTGAAACATAAACTTTCTGAATAACATCACAAGGGATGATTCACAATGGTCAACGGTTAATGAGTAGTCGATTATGGAGGTTAACTAGTTTGATTTATTTTTTAAGCAACGATGGTTGTAAGACAATGATAGAACTGTTAGACATTTGAAGCACCACTGCTTGAGTGAAATCTTTATGAGTTTGAAGGAAATTTCTGTTGCATTTTTCAGCCACTTTTTTTGTATTAACTTTTTGAAAACCTATTTTGCGCTCCATCCAGCTCAGCACTATTCAATTTGCAGACTTTGAATCATATCAGACCTTGAAGCAGTCTGTATGATGTTTCCTTCGTCAAATATATAAATATTACATATGTATGACTTGTCATAAAATTGTCGTAAAAGACATCTTTACGTAATCTGTATGTGTGAGCCACAAAAATAAATCAGAGCTACTTGATTTTACACGAAAATGCACAAGTGGCTTGCGCTCAAACAGCGCTACCCTATGACCTGTTTAAAGAGCTCACTAGAGAAATTTAACAACAACAATAACAACAACAAAAATGTTTATCCTACAACAACGGTGTTAAGACTTCTCCCCAATGCTTAATTATCAGTATGTTGCGTATATAACCATAAAACAACCCTAAAACATAAAATCATAGATACTAATGATTTGTAAAACTGCTTTGAGCATGTGTATTGTGAAAAGCGCTACTTGTATACAAATAGATGTGGCTCAATTCAATTAGTCGTTCGAGCAACCCACAGATCTGTTGATTTCAAAATTATATAGTTTTGCACATCCCTACCAGTACTTCTCACTTACGAGTTAATACACGCCACAAATCGTGTCGAAGATTTAAATAAAATAATCAGCTGCTCAAATGGAGCTGCGTGCATGTAGCGATTACCTGCGATTACCTATGTATCATGCATGCCGCAGCACCCCGTGGCTGCACACAAGCCCACACAGCATCATGTCATTAGAACGGCATCTAAAATCAATTCAATTAGGGGATATTTATAGACAGATTGAGCATTACATCATCACTCGGTGCTGCTCAGCAGGAAGATGTCAATGAGACGCAGCAGGCGAGAATAGTGGATGTCGACCATAACGTCGTGCACGACTGCTGAGAGATTAATAGAGTCTCAGAGTTACAGTTTCAAATCTCTTGCACACATTGCTGTCATTCATCCATCTCACGCAGGGTTTCTGCAAATGTGGTAGGCAACTTTATTCTGAGTCTCAGAGGGCCCAAGTGCTTATCTGCCCTAGACTGTTCCATTTACAACATACACATTTTTCCATGATAGGGCTACTTCACTGGCACTGAATGAACTGGGCCTGCTAAAAATCAGCTTAAGCTGGTTCTCTGGTCTTGCACGGTCCCCCGGGCTGGTCTGTTAGCTGGGTTTAGAAGGGCTTTGAGCACTAAGCTGGTCTTTCAGCTAAACCACCACCAGCTGAACATCAGTTTGTCCAAGTTGACAGACCATCTAGACAGGCTCAAGACCAGCCGGGCCAAACTGGGAGAACATCTAGATCAGGGGTGTCCAATTCTGCTCCTGGAGACTGGTAAATGTTCTGCAGAGTTTAGCTCTAACACCTATTAAACAGACCTGAACCAACTAATGAAGGTCTTATTAGGCACACTAGAAACTTCCAGGCAGGGGGGTTGAGGCAAGCTGGAGCTAAACTCTGCAGGACACTGGTCCTCAAGGGTCAAGTTCGGACACCCCTGAACTAGACCATATAAAAACAGCTATTGTAAGACCAGCTTAGGCTTCGTTAAGGTGTTTTTTCCAGCAAGGAGATCAATCAAATCACATCAAAAGCATTACCAAAGACATGAACCTGTTAGTTTTATACTTAGCAGGGGTTTAAAACCAATTCACACAGGTTGAATTTTTCTCCCTTCCTCCTCTGCTCTCCTGTCTAAATGCCCCCTAAGGAAGAGAAGTCCAATACAGCCTTCAATTGATTGAAGGTGACTGAGTTTAAAGATTTGGCTTCTGAGGGGAAGTGCACACTATTTGACTGCTGCCGTAGGGAGCTTTTCCGAACTGGGTTCGAACTTTACTGAAGGAACACTAAATTGGCTCTTTATAAAGACCCTCAGGACTTTGTATGAACCAAAAACATTACAAAAGACAGAAAGCTTCTATGCTGGTTTAATCAGAAAGAGTCTCAAGTCAGCTTTGAATGCTATATTGTTTTTGAAAGCATGTAATGGTTGAAGATACCGACCATGATCCTTGATTGTTATAGCCCAGGTGTTCTAAGCTGTTTTAAAAGGCATAACATTACAGACATAAGCGAAGCATATCAGAGGCATATTAAAGTAGCTTATCACATTTACTAATTAAATTATGCTTTTAGTCACAGCAATCAATGTACAGTACACTAACAGCGACAATCCTCTGAAACAAGACTTGTGTGGTCATAATTCCAAGCCATGAAATAATAATAGCCTATTTCATAAACATTTTAGCTAGTTATACTTTTTTACCTTGACATTACCAAGACACAACAGGGCCAGAGGTTATGTCACTTAAACTGTCCAACAACCAAAGCACAAAAACTAGTTATTCTTTTAGGGTGGTTAATATACAAGTTTGTTTTTACAGCAGTACAGATAAAAACCGGTACACCGTTACTTGCAAATGTTGGAAATCTAGAGATTTACACCAACCTTTGGCATGCATCATTTAATAGATGGCAAAAACCAGTTTGTGAGCACAACCTGTGGATGTCTGGGGCTGAGACCAGATCACCCTGCAGGGTTTTAAACCAACTCTGGTTTAACTTTTTGGCTACCACCTTAAATCTATAACCAGTAAGCTACATCACCTCATTCTTCAGTGATTTGAACAGTTAAAGGCCAATTACAGATGTGTTTCTGAAAACTGTGTTTGTGTGAATGTGTGAGTGAAAGAGTATATGTTCAAATGGGAGGTTGAGTGTAGTTCATTTCAACCTCATCGGCCTCTCTCTCATGCCCCCCCCGCTGAGCCAATCACAGTACCCTCAGAGACCAGAAGCTCCTACAGAGCAGGCTGCTCTTGTTTTTCTACTGAAAGAAGACAATTTATACACTAAGGCAAACATCTCTCTCTCACTGTCCCTCAAATACTTAAAAACACTGAAAAGTGAGCTTGTAGCTTGTATCTAAACTGTGTAGTTTTATTTTTATTTTACAGGTTTTACTTTATAATTATAATGAACTAAAAATAACCTTATTAAATAAGGGTTACAATAAAAACATATAGGACAAAATATTTTTTTTTATGTTGGGGCAACTATATACCAATATATAGCTATATAGATACATAGATATACCGATCCCAACGTCAAAGTTATGTGTATTTGTAAAAATCTTCACGTTAGGTTACAAAGCAGCTTCACATAAATTCAATGAGGCCATCCTCCTCTGAAAACCAATTAATGACAATACTATATAGTTTTATGATATGTATAATACAGTCATGTGTTTATTAAACAGGCCAAGAGATGCTGCTGTCAAACGCATGATTAGGCAATGATTATAACTTGAGAGTGTAATGATTAAACTGTAAAACTGTCTTATAATCCTCGTATAATTGACTGCATTTCTTTCCTACTTTCCTCAAAAATAATAGTTTACAGTGCAGCGGCTTTTTTTCAGAAAACACAATGGTACAGCATACATAAACAGGAACATAAAGAACCCTCTTTTCATTTAATCCATTGAACGGTTTGGCTGATTCCTTTGAAGGCAGTGTGACTGTGACTGTGTGAGGTCACTTCTGGATCGACCACCCTAACTCTATCCCCTCACAGACAGACAGACAGAGAGAGAGTGCGAGACTCCATCAAGATTCCAGCTCTTCCCAGTGGAGATCTGGCTCAGAGCAACAATTAACAGGCCAATCCAGCTGAACTATCAGCGCCAGTGATCAGCACTGCTAGTCTTCAGGATTTATCTCTGCACAACCGACCAGCAGTAATACAACTCAAAGCTACAGGCCAGCCAGAGAAAGAGAGATTGTGTAACGGATGAACGACCCGACTGAACAAGGGAATCAGAGAGAGAGAGAGAGAAGGCAGTGGATGAGGCTTGGCGAAAAGAGGTACAACATGTCATCTTAAGAGTGAGTGTGATAGTGAGACACCACTTTTAGATTGATCTGCTCATCAACACAGTCAGAGACCATATAAAGAGAAAACGGACCACTCATGGACAAATTGATGGGAGGGAATGCTCATTATGGCAGCTGTATAAAGTCCCATTTCATTGATCTCATTGAACACATCTTGAATACATTTTTAAAAAAACAGGTTCATGTGCAGTTACCACAAGGATGTAAGTTTACGTGCAGCTGTTGAATCCGTCAGCATCTGTAGGTCAGAGCTGTGGCCCTGCGGTATACCCATGCGCTTGTGGGTGGCATGGGTCTGAGTCCAGCTCACGTCCCATTCAATTCCCGTTCTGCTCTCTTTGGCTCATTATTTCCTGTCCTTTCTCTACTCTGCTTTTAATAAAAGTGCCAAAAGGCCCGGATTAGAAAAACAAAGACAGAGAACGCACACAACTCACAAGTGATAAGCCTGGATGACTTTAGTTTGATTGCTAATTCCACAGTGTTATGACGCAAAGCAGCCTCGCACTTGCTGTGGCTCCTGACACGCGGTTTAATTGTGGAACTTGATGGATGGTTTAAGTGAAAAGCTGAGTTACAGTTAGCGACACTTTTTCAGCTCGAGGGCATCTAAACACACTTCACTATCAGCGCCTCGGAGCAAAAAGAAATGCAATTTCACCCAACCTTGATCCACAACTACTCATGTGTGCGTGTTCCGCGATGTTGTTAAGCGATTAGCTGAGGAAAAGCGAGGCCAAGTGAAAAGCAGTTATCTATGTGGGAGTCTGTGGTTAGCCTCAGAGTCATTTCAGATCATTACACACAGACACCTTATTTAAATTCAAAGCGCTCAAGTCTCTCTCTCTCACATGCCTAAAGATTCATCTACTTTGGCGAATAAGAGTAAGTAATAATTCCTCAACCTTTCAATGCTTCATCAGGGCTCGCAAAATTTAAAATCTCTGGTAGCCCTTCGGGCAAGCACTTTTTAGATTTTGGTAGCCCGAAATGAATTAAAGTAGCCCAAATAAAAAATACATTATTTTTAATGTAGAATATTGTAAAGGAGACAAAGCACCCATCAAAAACAGTTTCAAAACACAAATAACAACAATCATATAAAATAATCAAATTACAATCATCAATACAAATATTTGGTTCTAACTCAACTGAAATTCATATGAACTTGCAAAAACAATATACAACATAATTCTGTCTGTGTCAGATTCTGAATCTGAAATATGTGTGTCACAAGTGAAGTCACAGATAAGAAAAGGCCACTCGACGTTGAGGGCATAACATCTCCTTCATCAGCTTTCTCCATCTGTGCATTGGTCTCCCCTTCAGAACTGAAATACCTGCGTAAATCCATGCGCGGTTTATAACAAGATTTTATATATACACTGTATATATTTGTGTATATATTTTATACACACACACATTTATATAAACATTCTTTTTTGTAATGTTTTACATATGCATATATGAAAATGCATTTAAGAACATTAAGCTAACTAAACTTGACTATATTATAAACTTGAGTATAGAAAAACTGGCTCGTTTAATTAACAGCTTTCAGGGTTGACTGTCCTATACTGTGAGGGGATGAAAAGGTAAAATTAGCACAGCAAGCAAGCAAACCAAATGGCTCCAAAAAGCACAGAGTTGGGGTCAGTTCCAGACTACACTGAAGTAATTACTTTGAGATCAGCACTTAGACAAAACGAACCAGTAAGTGGAATGACATTGGTTAATTAGCCCCCTTCAATATTAAAGAATTCTGGGAAGACTGAAACAGCCCTATAAACCTTGATCAGTTGCCTTCACTGCTTGAGGCACTTGTACAAAAAAAGCCCTCTAGTCTAAAATAAACAGATCCTCTTTCTGTGAACCCCCAGGCTCTACATGTTCTGCGGCTGGTTCCTTTAGCCTTATCTACAGGAGTGCCAAGCAGATGACACATCTGAATGTGAGGCAGCCATCCTCAATGTACCAGCCTGTTATAAATCACACAGTCCAAATATTTCACATACTTGCATCATGAAAGCCATCGACAACACAAGAAGGGTGAAACATAAAAAGTCACTCCTTCACCATAAGTTCCTCATTTTTTGTGTTTGTCATCCTGTTATTTCCATTTGGTTTGGTCAATGCATTATGGGGGATGAAGGTGGTGGGTGGTGTGGGACTTTTCGGTTGCACACTAAAACTGAAAGTGGCCTCTATTTTTGAAATGAGCCAATCACAGGCCCAAACACATCTGACTTTCATTTTTCACAATTTCACAGGACTTTTCGCTGCCTCCCACACAGGAAGCGCTTGTACCGCTGCGAGTCGTCACATGCTTTCACAACCACGTCTCTGAGGTCACGGCCATTTCTCCCGCTGAGACTTTAAAGAGATGAAGAAAATGAAAATGACTTTGAAAAGAGGAGGGAGCCCGAAATGATGCCATTAGAGCTAGAGAGCGATAGAGAAGGACTAAGATAGAAAGTGAGAAAGCATTAATAGAATCACAGCAGCAAAAGTAAAAGTGAAAGCCGGCATTTGAGAAATTGATATGACAACATGTCATACTCTTATTAAACACTGTATAAAATAGACGTTATATTGTTAATTAAATGTGCATTAGTGCTGTGGAGTATACAATAAATTCAATTAAAGCTATTACATGGTGAGACAGCATTTTGCCTATCAGGGTGTATGATAAATCAGTCACACTGTATATAAATCGTAACTGCACTTAAATTAAGGTTAATTAAACTGCAGCATTTTCTGTTGTACATTCTACTCTTAGTAAATTCCACTGATAATATCTGGTGCTTGTTCTCTATCCCTTGGAAATTCTATAGTGATTCACTACTTGAGCTCCTTAATTCAGTGTAAGACAAATACTATAAAGTTGTCAAGTACAGAGAAAACAAGTACAAGAAAAAATGATCTGCTGTCCGCAGGGAAGAAAGGAGAGAGTAAATAGTTCAGAACTATTAATATGGGGTGCAATATATCATCATGTACTAGCACAGTGTATGGGCATGTCTGTGGGTGTATTTGGCTATTCTTTGGGGATAAAATTGTCCATAGAAGTGAGCTAAACCTGACATAACCTCCATTTAGGGACATCCAGAGATGTCCTCAATTAGTAAAATGATTCTAATTTTAATGTCATTTTTAAGCGTGGGGTAAGGGTTACTCTGTAGTAACTATAATTAGCTTCTATTAAAAATAATAGAAGTCTGGTGTAGACTTGCAATAGCCAGTTATCAAGGGGTAACTAGTGATGCACTTCACGATACTGGTTTTAAGGGTAGGTTACAAATAATATCATTATCTTAGTATAAAAACCCATAGGTAATTCCCATAGCTGTCAGTGTGGGAAAAAAATACCCTTTATCGTCCTACACACACACACATTCTCGTACATGATCAAACACAAACTGGCCAGCTTGATTGTCATTCAACACATCCCCCTCAAAAACAGGTACCTAATTAACTTCAAATACTTGTTTCTTAAAAGTCCCAAACTACCCAGATGTATTTACTGCATCTCAGCAGCACATCATCAAACTCTGAATCAGAAATCATATAACAACAAGCTACACACACACACGCACTGTTATTTTGGTTTTATAATGACATATGTCTCTAGAGCATCACCATATTACTATGCACACACGTACAGATTCAGTATAAATATCTCTGAACAGCGAGCAGGTGAAATTGTGTGTATGGATGCCAGTGTTGCATGTCCATCAGCATTCATAAGGCGGTTTCTGTGTAGACATGTATCTATTTTACACTCTGAGACACAACAGAAAAAGGTCATGCAGTGGCTTGCATTTGACGCCTGGCACACAGGTATAGATTTAGTAAACACCTGTGTGTGTGTGTGTGTGTGTGAGGGTTAGGTTTAGGGGTATGGTTAGGGCATAGAATATACAGTTTGTACCGTATAAAAAAATTAAGTCTATGAGAGAGTTCTCATAAACCACATATGCCAACATGTGTGTGTGTGAGTGTGTGTGTGTGTGTGTGTCACTAACAGAAAGAGCGCAGAAAAGGTCATTGGAGCGTCATTCCTATGAGGAAGTGAAGTGGCCATCAAAATGCCTTTCAAATTCTAATCAGTCTTTTCTCTCTCTCTTCCCTTCTCTCTTCTTCTCGCTCATCAGCATGATCATAATAATCAAATCTCTCATCTCAGAGCTCCATAACACCTGCTGTTCCCGCTGTAACCGCTCACCTCCTACATCCTCACTCATCTTTATTTCTCCTCACTATAAAATCATTAAGCCCACTGTACCATCATTAAAGGAGCAGGAGATACTGGTTTGTTTACAGCTAAACCCACAAGAAATCTGTACAGTTTCGGAACCCCTTTGTACACAGATTGTGGAGGGAATATGTGACATTCAGTGGCACAAATTTAAAAATGTGTTAAACAAATCTGTGACTCCGGCTGCAAATCAGAAGGCAACCCAACACTGAACCAAAACAGTTTATGGCATAAAATATATTCGTAAAAATCAAACATTTACATGCATTAATAATATTAATATAAAATAAAATAAAAATGTTAAATATTATCATGACTACATAGTTATTTGCATTTTTAATTGGCATTTAGCTGTGTTTTTTCCTGCTGTGCTCGCCCTATCTAAACAGTCCACCAGTTTAACTGGCTTACAGCAATGTATTAAAAACTCTTTGAAATGTGATTCTAGGGAAGAGAAATAAACACAAAGGGGCAGAAAATCTGTGCAATTGTGGATTCTTCATGGGTCTTGTTATAATTGCAAATGCAACTTTTATAAAAAGAATCATTAGTATTCTGATTTACACCATTATCTCCCTTACCTCCAGAAATACCTGCACTGCTGATATTACCACCTGGATTAAATCTCATTAATCAACTCCCCTCTCTCTCCTTCTTTCTCTCTCTCATTTTTTCTCTTCTATATTTATCTCCTGCCTGCTGTTTCGTCTTTTGTTCTTTTAATTTTGTCACAAACTCCTGACTTTATATTTCCGTCACCATATCTGTTTTCCATTTCTTATTTCCACCCATTTAAATAAAAAAATAAAAAAATCACACTCACACACACACACACAAAAGTCCTCTGACACCTGCTGCCTTAGCATGACGCCTTCATTTCCCACTCTCCCTCTCTCTCTCTCTGTAGTAATCTCTAATTACTAAGTAGTCAGGAGTCATTTTAATCTGTGGCAAAGTAGCTATGCCCCACTCGCAGCTTAGCATTTCCATTTTTTAACTTTTGCTCTCTTTGTCAGTTTCCTTCATGCTAAATCTTTCGTCTTCTGATCTTCCACTCATGTTTTTTCATCTCCTAAATCTGTTTATCCTATCCTCTCATATACAGCATAATCCGGCTCCTTTATGCCTCATAGTCCTAAACATACACGCACACAGAAAGCGGGATAAACTGCTGCTTCTACTCATATGTGCATTCTTCTTTTAAACCAACCCCTTCCCGCATGGAGCATTTTAGCACGTCCTCCATTTATCAAGCAAAATTCGAGTCCTAAATGCTCACTGCTTGGCAGAACATGCAGCATCACACACACACACATCTGTGTCCCCCTTTCTGTCACTTTTCCATCCCCTGTAGAGGGACATGATTGCTCCCCCCTGGGCCGACACACACTGTGTGCATTTGTGCATATGTGGGTCTCTATAACACCACAAGGCAGTGGGACTGGAGAGCTGTGCTCTAATGGTGATAGATTTTCAGCAGAACGGATGGGGCTCCACTTCAGATAAAGTGGGTCACGTCTGAGGAGCGGCGATGAATTTGCACAGTGCCAAATCCAAATGCATTAGCCTCTCTCTGTTTTACTTAACGAGGCCGGCGACGGAAGCGGCAGGGATGTGCGCCGCGCATGCTGCGTTTCTACCATTCGAAACGTGTACGTACGGGTGCAAATAAGTAAGTATTTGCGTTGTGGTGTGTGTACCTCAGGAAGACAGGAAGAGCTGATGACTCACTCTGATACAGTAACACAGAGAGGGCTCAGTTATGCATTTTGGCCTGTTTTTTTGGGGTTCTCTCATGAAGATTTGTTCATTATTATCTGTCAGGCTTTTTATTTCCTCACTGGACAAAGAGGAGGATATGGAACAGGAAAACGACGCACTCTGTACAAATACACAATAATATGTTGCAGCTGCAGTTCAGAGACACAGAACACATTCACCAGTCTGCACTGACACCGTTATCAGCTGCTGATCTGATAGCTATTAGTTAGCTAAATTATTTAGTTAGATAGTCTTTATTTTAGTCATTATTCAATGAGAGAAGTGTTTATACTTATTCATTATGGCTTGCTGAGCATTTATGGGAAGGCACAAGGGTACTCATTACACCCGGCTATTCTCAAACCTGTGTCCTTGTACTAAAGTATTTGGACGATTTTTAACATTTAAATCCCGATAACAAATGTCTGACCGTTGTTGCATTAGATTCAAAACATCATAGTTGACATTTCCTCAGAACTCAGCTTCACTTTTAGCTATTTTTGCTGTGACTGTCTTGGTATCAAGGTGATTGTTTGTTGTCCTACATAAAGTTCACACAAGAGCCCTAGCGAAGCAACCGCAGGTGTAGTACATGTAGGTGACACTGTATATGTCATGACTGTGCTGGGGCTCTGACACTATATACTTCACCTGTGAGAGAAATAGTTCACAAAACTGCCTCATACAAAGTTGCTCACATGTGCGAAAAAAACAACTAGCGGTGTAGGTGGCCTTGATATGCTTCTCCTTTCACGCATAAAAGCCTGTCTGTCCTTCTCAAGGGTAGTTCACATTAAAGTGTAGCGATACAGAACCGCGCTGAGCCACTTCAGTTTTTGGCCTTTTTGTAGACTCGCTTATTGACAGCAGCAGTCAAGAGAGGCTGAGAAACAGTGGGGAGTGACAAGATGACAGCATTGCAGTCAAATATCAGCTTAAACTTATGTGGCACACATGAGCACCACAGCTGGGGCTGTCATCGGGGGGCCCGTGATAAAAGGACCCCACTAAGGTCTTCCATAGCAGGGTTTATTTAACTTTATTAAACTAAAGATCACTTTCAAAACTAAACTGTGGAACCCTACTAGAGAATGCCTACTAGGTGTAATAATAAAATAGGTATGTTTACAGTAGTCCAATGTTCTTAACTAATAAACAAGAGTTTTCATTGTTGGGATTGGCTACGTCTCTAATCTGGACTGCTGAGGGTCTATTATCCTCATTTAATGAGATGGCACTCGCTCCGGTAATGCGCTTAGAGCCAACACTACAGCAGATAACAGATTCAGTTCCAGTCTACTTGACTGTCTTCAGATAAAACGCACCTGCATGTGTGTGGTGAGGCATATAGCTACAAATAAAAAGAAAATTATTTTACAGGCCAAATACATTCAAATACTGTAATAGTTAATAATTGTCAATCATACAAAGCAATAATACGCACTACTACTCACATTACACCATAATGATGCTCATATGGACATCTAAATGAAACCACCCCTGAACTGTAGTCACATTAAAACACATTAAATCATAGTACATGCGGGTTTTTACAGCAGTTAAAATCATTTACATGCAAGTAACCGGAACTTCATAAACTCTGCAGAAGCGTAATAAAACCCATTTAGGAGTAACAGTGAGTTTTGTAATGTGCTTATTTGCATCACTAATCAGAATCAAATTGCATATCAAACACGTAAAAGTACTATGAAAATATGAATTATGCATTTTAGGAAATTACTGGATTTTGCTTTAATTGTGACTCTTGATTTACTTGCATGAAAGTACAAGGACAAACTATAAACTTGAATACATCTAAAATAGTTCAAAATTGACCCAAAATGGCCAAAAAACAAAAATGCTTATTTAAATATAATTGAAAAAGGTTTAAAATTCACTTTCATTCATAATATATATATGCATATATTTAATATATATCATGTTATATATTTAATGTTAGAATATTTTAAGTGTATACAACAATTCATTTAATTGGTGTGACCTTACTATAATATAAAATGTTTAAATTGATAAATGTGCAGCAAAAAACACAATTTAAAGTCATTGTAATGCAGATTTACATATAACAGAACACAACGACCTAAAATATCTCTCAGAGAGCTATTTGGATAATACATTACAAGCACATCTGTACCCTACAATGTATGAAATGAGATGTGTTAGTCACTCAGTAGAGTGTGATCTGTTCAGACATTCATAATAATAATCCAAGAGGAGTATACTGTAAATGGAAACACAAGTATGTGTTATATTTTAAGTATTTCAATTAAGTAAACAGAATTTGTAATGAATCACTCTGACCGCAGTGTGTTTCTGTAGATGTGACGTGCAGTCGCTTTTGTTGTCTGTCATCACACATAGTGGGTGCAGACGTCTCGTCCCATCTCATCAGCTGAACACACGATCTCATTTCCGACAAGATATCATCATCATCCAGAGAGTTTATATTAGATATGATTAGACCTGGATCATTAAACACGCAGCCTGCTTTTTCTGCATGTCAAAGTATCTGCAATCAGATCTGTTCGAGTCATGGTTCGGTGTATATTCTCTGCCCGTTTTCCTTAGTATATAGTTATAGTAATTATTCTTAAGTTTAATATTTGCTAACATATTTTATGCAGATTTGCCTCTATATTTGGCTTTCTTAAGTCAAGGTGTTTAACGAACTTTTTGCTAACAATTCAGGTATTGTCCACCAACACCTTTTGTTTTTCAGAAACACCGTTATGAGAAATGCTGCTCTGTGGTACAGTCTACTCATTAGAATTTGGGGCAAAGAAGGGTGACCTGTAACCATTTTTCCACGGGGCCTGAGAATTTAAACAACACCTTGAAAACAGCTGGAGGTGTCAGAGCCTGTACGCTAACTTCTATGCTACGGCTCCAACAAGCTGATCTTCCTGGACATCTTCATGAATACAGTGCGGCAGAAAACACAGAGCAATTGAGAATATGAAAGTACATTTGCTGTGCAGAAAGCGATTAAGCGATTAATTTTGATATTGACAGCAGGGCATTGGGAGGAGTTGGTCTTTGCGTTCAGTCCCCTCTTTCTCTGTTCTCTTTGTTTCCCATGTCTCACAAAAAACAACATTGTTGAGAACCGAATCCATTGCAGGGGCAATTACTTCCTAAACAAAGCCCACTAACATAAATGTGTTAGTGGAGCTGTTTGTATAATCATAGTCATTTTACAGAGAGCTCCTAATAAAGTCTTTCAATGGCTGTCCATCGCTGCTTTTAATTACCTCATGAGCCTCAGCATTGATTCAATCCCTCCAAATTTTCTGCCTCCTTTTCTTCATCTTAGGCTTTTATTAATATCGCAGAGCAATAACAACTGTGTCACAACCCAGATTTCTGCAGTATAATCATTAGGATTAATTCAAAGTCAAAAGACGTGTGTTGCCGCCTGCTTTCAATGCCTTCTGTTAGGCCCCCTTATTCATACACAAAAACACATTCAATTTTTTTCAGCTTTTACTCCTGTTTTCGGTCTCTGCCAACTCTCTTGTCTGAAAGAAGTGGTTGGTGAAGTACCAAAGGATGCAATATAGCCCTAAGACAGAGAGGGACAGAGAGAGAGAGAGAGAGAGAGAGAGATATGCATGGGGTTAAGGGTGGGAGTAGAGGGTCGAGCTGTTGAATTAAAGATGGAGGGATAAGGAGTGGGCAGGACTGAGAACTAAAAAACCCTGTGGCTAATGTTAAACCTCCTGACAGAACCATGACTTACCATAACAGTATGACAGCATGGAAGTGTGTTAGTGTGTGCAGCATGTGGGCCGTGGGAGTGTGCGATGTACTTAAACTTCAGGCCTCTTGGACTTTATGAGCGTAACATACCACCATAAGGCATAAAAGTTTGACTGTGTGTGTGTGTGTGTTAGTATGTGCAAGCAAAAGTGTATTTAAACTAGATGACGACTTCATAAAACTTTATGAAACACGAGGGTCAAATCTAGGGCCTGCATTGAACATACCCCTGTGTGCTTTAGAAAAGCCCAGTAAAAACACACTTGGGGTTAGTTCCAGTCACTCCATCTTGCAATTTTGAGCATGTGTCAGCTAGTCTGAAGTACCCAAGAATATGTGTGTATATAGTTATGCATTTGAATGTCATTGTTACTCACTATAGCAATATACTTGACAGAAGGCCTGGATGATTTTGCTCAGCTGGGATATTTCACAAGGGGATAAGGGTTTAGCTCTTTTAGTTTTAGATTGCGGACTGTTTTACTGGAGGACTGTGGTTCAAATTGTTCTATTTATCCTCTTGTAAAGCGCTTTGTGGAACATGTACATATATATCTTACACCCTGCCAGAAATATGAGCAACAGTTACCTCTCATACTGATTTACAGGTGCATTTTACCCTTATAAGGGCATATTTATTTTCAAATCACATAAAAACACCACTTGCCATCTATTTATGTCAAATACTTCAAATAAACCAATTAAAATCTAACTCTAATAAAAATCTAAAAAAAATGGCTGTTAATTTAAAAAATCAAAAGCTAGTTTCTGACCCTAAGCTTCAAGGAATTAAACACTTTGCCTGGTTCGACCCATTTTAATGTGTGTAAATACATTTGTTAAGTATTTAAGGTATTGCCTGCGGGTGAATCCTTGACAAACTGCAGCACTTCTTGTAAACATTCCTTTCCAAAGACTGGCAGATGCAAATATCTTGTATGTATTCATCCTATGCTGCTGTGCACTCAGTGCTTTGGAAGCGAGTGTGTGAATGAGCCTAAATGGGTCTGTGGGCATGCATGAGTGACCGGAGCATGTTGGGAGATGCATCTGGAATGATAATGACATGTGAGCTGCACACTACTGTGCCAATGACCGCTAGCGCCCATATTACCCACAAACCCATACAAACCCAGTGCTCTGCTATTCCCTGATATGCACATAAACCTTTATGTTATGGTGCCTGCTAGAGAGAAATAAAGAGCAATATATAATAGATAAGGAGATAAACCAGGCTTGCAGGAAATGAAATAAATTGCAGAGAGCAGGAAAAAAGGGAAAAAAGGGGGAAAAGACAAGGAAAGTGAGAGATAAAAAGAGACGTGTCTGCTTTAGACTCCTCAGCATTGGGATAATGCAGAGAGATGAGAAAATTAAAAATTAATGTGAGTAAATAGGATTAAACGTCCCACTGCTGGGCTTCAACAGCTCCCGGTGGACATCAGCCTGTGAGAACTGTCAACTGTGAGAAGACTTCAAATTCAGAGGGACAAAAAACAAGGAGATGAGTGAGGAACAATGAAACTTTGCAAAGTTTGTGGTGGAGAAATTGATAAAAAAAAAAGGCAGTGGCAGTAAGTATGACGAGGGAAGGGGAAAAATGAAATGAGGAATAGAAAAAGAAAATGTCAATGGCGGAAATAGAAATGTGGAAAAGATCAGCTATAAGAAAAATGCAATACTGCACAGATGCAAACTGCACACTTCAGCAGGCCGAGAGCGGGTTTAGGGGCTGAGGGAAGTTAAAGAAAGTGCCAAAGAGAGAAATCCTATTAAGGATAGAAACAAACCAAAGCTTTGCAGAACTGATGTATTTTCTTTTCAGAAGGAAGTTTGCGTTAGGCCCCGCCCCTTAAATGGCAGATAGAATTTAGCTGCGTAATAGCCAGGAATAATGATTTGCTACTTGCTAGTGAATGCAGGTGTATATTCTTATTCTAGAGCATTTGATTGGACACAATCTGTGTAGTGCAGGATGAGTCATTAATATTTTAGTTCACATTCCTGAAAGAGAAACAGAAGCTTATATCGGCTAAAAATGCAACAAAATAAAACGTCAAAAACACTAATATATAGATGGCTTTAAAGCTAACAAGCAAAGCCACAAAACTCAAATTTTGATTTTATGAGGTCTTTAAACAGATTGTGGGGGGATAAAAGCATGACAGATTTTCTGTATGTAAATCAGCACAGAACAGCCACAGGCATCAAATCTGGACACCTGGACTGAGTACTCTGCTACAGAGCACCTGTCGAACACAAGCAAGCGCAAACACACACATACCTACATACAGGGGCTCTACACAGTACAAAGCATAGCCCAAAGCCACTAGTATAAAAAACACCCTCTCTTACCTTAACGACACCACATCATAACCTCCCACGAGGGAAAAATGAGGGACCAGCAGCATGAATATGTATACATGTGTGCAGAGGTGTGTGTGTGAGACTGTTATGGATAAAACAGAGGAGGGCAGAAGCCAAAGGAGAGACAGAGTGAGAAAGAGGGGAGTGAGTATTGAGGAAACACTTTATATAAAAAATCTATACAGATGTCAGATCTGCAGCCTTAGTTTTCCTCCCGGGTGAGAAACAAAATGCATTTTAAACTGCCATTTGCAGCAAGCTCAGAGAGATTTATAGAAATGGCTCAAGGCGAGGTCTCGTGATAAACCTCCCGCTTGTGTGACCACATCTGTTTATGGGTGTACACGTGATGATTAACACAGCCATCCTGTGGGCCATCAACAACACTTTTAATCACCCACGCTTCTGTTAACTTTATTATTCTTCATACTCATGTACAAACATAAATCTGTGTGTCTTCTGCTCCCATCCATCTTTGAGCATCTAAAAAATCTTATTATATCATTTTTTTAATTAGACAATTTCCTTTAGCGTGGTGTTGTGTTCCTCAGAGCTTCATTAGTTGAACACACAGATAAGGTGCAGGAGAATCATGGGTAATTAAAGTGGTTTCTCTCTTCCCTGAGGTGTCACAGTCTCACTTCAAAAACGAATCTCACAAATTTGTGTGTTTGCAACAAAAATATGGTTAATATAATAGTTTGCGCCGCAACGTGATTACCGGCAAGGCAGAGGGGACCTTAGTCATCCTACTGACGTGCGAGAGATGATAACAATATTTCTCTTTCAGATGAGCTGCAAGATTGTCGTGTGCTGCAGGTTTGGTCTCAGAAGTACAAAAAATATGACTTCCAAATCTCCTGCGTGACCGCAGTCACGCCTGCGTTCGCTAAAACCATAGCACTACTTATTATGTCTCCTTTTCCCCATTCTCATAAGAGCTCCCCAGGGTTGAGTTCCCGCAATCACCAATCCTCAAGGTCGGCGGTACGGGATGTCTCGCACCGCCCCTTGAACCGAGACAATCTCGGAAATGTAATCCATTGTTGGAGAGAGTAATCTCCTGCTATTGGAACCCTGGGCCAATTCCATCTGCCAGCCCTGGAAGGACAAACTCTCCATATCGCCCAAACAATGGGATGACCTCTCGGTCTCTGCTGTGGTTTTTCCCAAACAATAAGAAGTCCAAAGAACATGACAAGCGTGTAATCGTTAGCGCTGCCACGTCCTCCAGCCATGCTTTTAGATTTTACTTGTGGAATTAACAGCAACTTTGTAATGTTTGTTGTATTGTGGTGTAAATTCATTACGGCTAATGAAGATTTATTTACCACCTACTAATTAGCTAAGATCAAAGGCACATGCCCGCATTCGGGCTTCTAAGGTCGGAAAGGGTTTGCTGCTGGGTGGATGCTGTAGTGCTGGATATTGCCCCTGGCTACATGTAAAACTTCTTGTGATTCAGGTTTGAATTGCTTATCAAACTAACATCTTACATCAGTCCAATCACCAGACAGTCATTGTCACAGAATGCATCTATATTTTTTTGAATTATGTTTCTTCTGTGGGAGCTCTATTAACTGATGTTTCTCTGAATGTGACCTCTGACCCACAACAGCGGCGTGGATGACGGTGAGAGTGTACGAGAAACCAATTACTGTTGTTTATGTGCGAATGCTTCCAAGTTACTTGTTGTCTGATGGTCAGGTCCTCTTCTAAAATCCAAGCAGCACTTCTCATTTACCAGCATGCTTTTCAGCGCTCTAGTGGGCATATCAGTGAAATCATAAGACTGGGAGGGAAACATGATTGTGTTTGTGTGTAAACGTGCCCCCCTGACCTACGTTAAAATGTCCTCATTGATCATTTGTTCCCACTTTGTGGTGCTGCTGTTGTTTTGTTTGCGGCAGTCAACTACATTACAGAACTTCTAATTTCCGCTTCGTTTGTCTTCCTTCTCCTCTCTCTCCTTCACATTGTTCTAGAATCTTTACCCTCAATACTGTCTTTAATCTTCTCACTGGATACAGATTCTTTTAACCTGCGCTCTGCTGTTGCTCTTTCTTCCCTGAGATCCCTCAAATGCTCATTTATTTGTTTTTCCTCCTCTAACAGTCGCTCTTCTCTCTCTTAAATAGAGTCCAGTGCATCCAAGCCTTTTACACATCCCATTCTGCTCCTTTTTACAGCCCATTGAACTGTGTAGTGTAAGAGCCGAGACTTTCAAGCTCACCTCATTTAAAGAGACAGTTCACAAAAATGAAAACTCTGTCATTACTTACTAAACCTCATGTTCCAAACCTGAATGACTTTGTCCCATTGAAAAAAGGAAAAATTGAGTGTTCTGGCCATTGTTTTACAGGCAATTATGATGAACAAGGAATGACAAAGAATTAATTTCCTACAGTGGTGAGGGTCACCGTGTTCATTTGGTCCTTATTAAATAATAAAATAAAAGAAACAAAACTTGTTTTGCCAGAAGTCACAGTTACCATGGTAACTTCTCGTAAGCCTCATACGCAGTCCTTCAGCTTTAGCATTTCTAAATAAATCTGTTAAATATTACGTTCAGAAAATGAGTGACAAAATACACTACCATTTTCAGTTTCTCTCGTTTCGTAAGGATGCGCTGTAGACAGGCCGAAACATCACACACACACACACACACACCTGTCCGGAGGAAGGGCTGCTCCCTCTTGTCCTCTCTGCTCGTCCAGAGCCTCATTATCACCTCCACGCTCTCCACATAATGTAATCGGTGCAGGCGGCATTAGCCTCCCTCTCAAGAAGCCACAAAGCCTTTCGCACACACTCCATCTGGAGCCGGGGCCCATTTTAGTTCTAATGGGCCCTTCATGCAATCAAACCTAGTGAGGGCTTTAGTGGCACTCACACTCCTATAATTACCGCAAAAGGTTGGGACCTTTACCACATGTGGGCATGGAACAGAGCCTCGATGGGAGTCCTGGAGACAGGTGGAGGGATGAGGCAAAGGAATTAAGAGAAGGAGAGAGATAAACATAAGTTACGGAGTTGTTAAACAAGCACAGGGCAGAGAGTTTGCAAAGTCATGGCAACACTGTCTTCTATACAGAGGAATGTTCACCTCTGTGGCAATCAACTACAACACTCACTTATGTTCTCCGCCTCTCTTTTCATCTCCTAGAAACTAGTGCTTGATTTTTTTCTCTCACTAATACCAAGACTTTTCTCATAAGTGTTTCAAATGTGGATTTTTCTGGTTTAAAGGAGAGCAGAACTGAAGGATCACCACAGCTCAGATCATATCAGAAAAGACAGCCAAACAGAAATTTTCTCATGATTTAAGGATATTGCTGGAGAGCTATTAAACCACCATTTATCTCGGTAATCGCTAGAAAAAAAAGCCAAATTTCAAACTGATGACAATTTCTATTTGGATCTTAAGCTGTGAGATAAAAAGGCTTAGAAGAAATGCATCGCCATTCTGAAGTCGCTGAGAAAGAGGTAGTCAGGCCTCAGACATCTCACAGGACAAGCGGAAGAAAAATTAGATGTGAATCAGTCTGCACTTCACAGCCATGAAAATTCAAAGCTGAATTATTGACTGATGCGTCTGGCAAGGTTGCTCAGTCTCGCAAGCGACAGACAAAATTTGCTTTTGCTTTTGCTTTGAGCCACGACTCAAAGCAAACTGCAGGAAAAGCCTAAGAGTGATAACCCTGAAAAAAAAGGTTATTAAATGGATGCACCTTTCTGAGTGCGCTTCATTAGAATAATGGTCCAGACATTCTTTTGGGAGACATGAAAGAGTTTCAGTTTAATTATAGCACTGCACAGTGCTGCTGGTCTTAATAACATCTGTATGTGACATGACCAAGCGGCATGTGATTCATCTTGTCTGTCATTTCAAACGGCATAGTCTTGCAGAAGCCATCTATTACTAAAGCACTTAAGCTCTGCAATGAAACATAAAGAATCGCGTCTAATGCGGGTGACCGGGGGCAGGCAATGAGAACGCACGAGAAAATTAAAGGAGTGTCTAATCAGTTGAATCAGATCGGAGATAATTACGGTGAAATACAGTTAGTGAGGCACGCCACCTGCGACAAACCCAGCCTGCATAATGACGACGCCAAACAAAAAAACAGTGATGAATCCATTGAAACCCTTTTGAAACGGGCGTATTTCCGCACTTCTCTTTTGTCAAAAGCGTGCCGAACACGTTCGCAATTTTCAAGATGCTTATAACTCTCCAAGTAGAAGAGGCAATTTTAAGATCTAAGCAGAAGAACTCAGTTTCGGTCTTTTGGGATGTTATGTAACGGTGCGATCTATGTCTTTAAAGGAACATCTGTTTATATAGCTTTATAAAGTATGCAGTGTATTAAAGTGATAAGAGAAAGCCAGGTAGCTAAGTAACAGTTTGCAGCTAGTTCTGCCTCTATGTGTATTTCTTAAATGTGCGAGCCTGGACTCAGCATTTACTGTGAAATTCAAGTAAAAATAGGAAGAAACCCGAAGGCTTTACCGCATGTCTTTTTTCCAGCAGATTGGTAGGAGGTGCTTCTCCTTAATTTAAATGTCAACATTTCTTATTTTACATGGGGAATTACACAACCATAGGCTGGAATCAAAGGATAAACCTTAGCTTAAGAGAAAGGTTCCTTGTGGCATTACAGAACAAAGTGTCAAGTCAAAATACCAATTTCAGCATTCCATGCAATAGAAGTATTTAAAAAGTTAATCCTATAGCTTCTATCTTTATGATGCAAGAGATAGTGAAAAACCACCTAAAAAAATGTAGCAGAGCTTGTCTGATTTTGCATTCAATTAAATATTTGTGGGAATCCCTGGACTGAGGCTATCTGTGATTCTACAGAAGCTGCCCAGAAGTCTTCTTGCTTTACAAATAAGACTAATAAATCAAACACTGCATGCCTCTGTATTTTTGTATAACAATGGCTGTTTCTTAACCTTTAACCACAGAAAGCTGTATAATAAGGCAACTGCTATAACAGTAATATGAAATTGCTTTCTATTTGAATAAAAAGGGAAGATCCATACAAATTTTCTTAAACTGCTATTTTTGTTGTGTAGCTCCAATTAGGAGGCAATTTGGCCCTCCAGCAGAAGCAACATTGACAGAGTCCAAACAAATGATGAAAACAGATTCAAACGAATGACTCTCATATTGCTTGCCATCGAACAAACAAACAGAGATGATTAACTGTGCAGGCCCAATGAGAGCAGTAGTGATGAGAGAGGACGGATGCAGAATGCAGCATGCAGCATGCAGAATGCCACTGGCGCAGTTGCAGCAATTTACTGCGTGTGTTCATGTGTGTCAGTCATAAAGCCCTGCAAAAAAAGCTATGTACAGAGAGAAAGAGAGAGAGCAAGAGATGCGAGAGGGAGGGAGGGAGAGAGAGAGACAGAACAATGAGAGAGCAACAAACAGAGGAAAAGGGGCTCAGATGGAACACACAACATGAGGCTGCAGGCTTATGCCCAAGGGACACACACACAGTCACTGCTCCCAGTGCATTCTGAATTTGTTTTGGTGGGAGCAGAGACTTTACACACACACACACACACACACACAAAGGTTTGTTGCATTATATTAGTGAGATCTTATAGACTGTCATTGTTACTAGGCAAAATGACTATTTCCATCCTGTAACCCTCACATAAACCATGATGACAATATTAGTTTTAAACACAACATGGTTTTGCCAATTTGTGTGTGTTTTAAAATTAGTCAAGTCTCTATACACAGACATGTTTCAATCATGGTGGATACTGTTCACTGACTTCACTGACTGTTGTTCTTAAAATAATATTCTCTATCCACCTACACTGTACCTAACCCTCACACATTTCTGCATTTTTCAATATATTTTTTTAATATTTATTACGTCATTTTGTAGGCAAAACCTGACAGACACAGACACACACCTTCTATTCCATATCTTTTTCATCTCTGTGAGAGATCCAGTAGTTTTATTATGTCTTATCTTCATTATCCCTCCCCGCCCCATATTTACTTTCTATTTATACTCTATTTCTCCCTCCTATCTTGTTTTTCAGCATTTCTGCTTTAGCTGCTATACAGAGATCATCTCATCTCAACCGCATCACTCTCCCTCCCTGTTCCTTCCTGCCGCCTCACAGGTAAATTAGTTCTTTCTGGTTGCAGGAATAAATAGCTGTGGATCTGAATCAAAAGTCTCTATTGATTTACATGATGAAGGAGTTTGATAATCAGTTCAGCTGTCTTCCTCCTCTCCACCTCCCTCCTCCTCTCTCCCACTCCCCTTTCTTTACCGTGCTCTCACCTCTTGTCACTGGAGAGATTAATGACAGTCATCTCCATAGCTCCCTCTTGACCTCGAAGATCCAAATAAACAGCCAGTTCTGGCCAATATGCAATCTGAATAATGTGCACACACACACACACATCCTTGAACACACCACAATTCCACACACACTCTAACGTATGTCATAACCACATATGATAATATCAAAGTATGACTGTAAATATTTAAATGCAAATTACAGAAAATTGCATAAACGTCTTCAGTTCCAGATGCTTAAACAAACATTACAAACCCACTTATTAGACAGTGTAAAACAAATAAACAAACAAACCCGGAAACTAGCTCAGACCACAAACAGCTATTGAATTTCAATAGATGAACGCTTTTAGAATTTCAACTAGATATATATGCTAATATTGTCAGTTTCCATAAATTTCAAATAAACAGGGAATGCAAGTGAATGGATTCGCTACCACCAAGCGTTTTTCCTCTTTCCAGACATTTTCCGCTTGTGCTGCTTAGTAATTGTTAATTTAGGCCTCGTTTTACAAACAGATGGCACAGCCTGAAAAGACGAATTAAACAACCAGCTAGAATCTTCAAGACATAGACTTCAAGACTTATAACCCAAATCCCAAGACAACAGCAGACGCACATAACATGCGATGGCAAGCATGAAATACGCGGCCGTGTTGGGATTTGCTGCAGACAGCAGTGTGATACTGCTATGGGACAACTAACCCCTGCGCAAAGGAGCCCTGGATTCCGCAAGTCCACGATGACAGGTAAATGCGCTCCTTTATTGACTGTCGCAATGGCCATACAGTACAACCACAACTCCACGCATCGCGCTGAAATACCACGAAGGAGATCGGTGTATACACAAACAAAAAGCACAGTGCACAACATCGAAACAGTGTCAATAGAGCACGTTGTAAGAGCATATATACACAACTACGCGTACATGTGTATACACGTAGTTAAACGCCATGCAGTCATTGAGCGAACTCCCTTTATTACTACAACCTTACGGATCCGTAGAATCAGCAGAGGTGCGGGTTGGTGACGCAAACTACCAACAATAATAAACGCAGATAACGATAAGTAGCCGTCAAATTACACATAATCGCGGACACTCCAGCAAACGAAAACAGAAATAACTTTCCGGCGAAAACAAATTATATTGCGTGAGAAATGTCACTTTTGCACATGTCTTTCTTCATGATTTAAACAATTTCTAAAAACACACGATTTCATCGGACACTATTAAACCATGATCGTCCGGTGTGCTGAATCCACATGATGCTTGCTTTTACGCCAATATATTTACCCTATAGCGTTCTTACTGGGATGGAAAGCAATAGCAGATAAGTAGTTATCTGCGTTCTTAATTCTATGGTTTCGGCAGGTTAACTTCATAAGTGTTTCGGTTGCGCTGTTCTTACCTGTACGCGAGCAGGACAGGAGCAGCAGGACAGAAAGAGGAGCGCAATACTTCCAGAAAGAAGATAAAGCCATCATGGGTGTAATTCCGTCCTCTCCGTTAATTCCTCTTCCTTTGTCAGGAATTAGAAAAACATGAGTGCGCAGGCTCTCACCTACGAGGCTTTTTTCAACTCCACTGTTAGCTGGAAATGTTACATACTAATACACACACACTCAATCTCATACACTACTCTGAATGAAAGGGGAAATGTAGAAGGGCAGGTTTTTCTTGGGCTCACCCACAACCAATAGGATTTGACAATGACCGGCGCACACCTAATAATGGGCGGGGCTTGAATAATATTCTAAGACCAATAGGCGTTTTTATTATGAGCAAAATACAATGTGCAATAAACCATATGCATCACACCACAAACTGTGCTTTTCAATTAGAATGCCCCATTTTCTTGAATTGTTCATGTTTGTAACGTGACATAACATGATGAATGACAACACTTATTAGGTCTTCAACGACTTTTATTGCATATGTGAAACGCTATAAAAATTTTATATAAAAATCGAATTTACTGCACGAACGACTTCTAAATTAATATCTCGTAGTTCGTAATGTGACAGTGGAAGTCGGAGGCGATAAATGACAGTTTCGTTGATTGGATTATCTCATACAAAGAAATTAAAATGTGATTCAACTATTTGACAACACGAACAGAAACAACACGATCATTATCGGCCAAGATGGCATGAGCACGACTTTAATATCTTCCCTCAAGCTCAGTTCACTGGCGTAGTTAAAACAGCAAAGGAGTCGTGAATAATTGGCAATTCATTGTTTGTATTTAGCGACACCATCTGATAGATAGTGGAATAACAACCAGGAATAAAATGGCCTGTTACAGTTACATAGTTGTTAACGTAGATAAACTGTATACAAACTTTGTATCTAAAAGCTCGTATCATCTTTGAGAGTCAAAGAATGATATGAAAACCAAGTATAAATTGCGCTAATTTTACCACGTTACCATATAGTGTCTCGTTTTTTTGTTTTTGCTTATTATAGACTTACTCCTTTGTCCAATTAATTTAACCTGTAAACACTTTTTGAGGATTATACTAACGGTAAATCTATAAATATATCTACCTGCTTAATGAGATACAGAGGAGCTGTGATCAAAAACATTCGTTTACTGTGGTTTATAACTGCCAAGCACACATTTTTCACACCATTTTCAAACAGAAACATGTACACAAAGCAAACCATTTAAATAGGAAAATAGCTGTGACCGTTGACAAGCACCTGCTACACCTTTGGGAACCTTGAGACGTGACATATTATTTTCACACCTCAGTGTTTTTAATTCCAAATTGCAGCTCGTGGCATTTTGAACCAAAGTAATTATGCAGCAAATGAACTAGTTTTGATGTTTGAAACCTGAAAAAAAGCCAACCGTTTTGGAGAAATGTTGAATGTGAATGTGAGGTTTTCTTACAACACTGAAGGATATTGAACTCCCCCCTGGTTTGCAGGAGAACAGCTGAGGCCTTTTGAATGGTTTCTCTGATCTTTTTCTTTGAGGTTTATTTCTATTTCAGGTTTCATTTACTTCACAGATTTGACCTTGCCAACATATACCCTCATTCATATGAATAGAGCGATAGAGAGATATTAATCTCTTCAATGATATTGTCCTTCTTGTATTCCATGGCATGTGCCTTCATTAATGAACTGTCATTGTTAAACCACAGAAAATCCAGTTATTAATGGAGGCTTCTGGTCGGCCACACACTGGTAATAAAACCACATAAAATAAGACACAAGTGTGGCAAACAAAATGAATGAAATCAGTAGCCGAGATAATGCCCACAGTGACGAACTGCTGAACTCCAGTGAAATTAAAGCATTGGAGGGGAAAATTAAGAAATTAAGTGTTATGTGTTGACTCGGCAGAGTACAGGCACTTCCTGCTCGTTTTGTTTGTGAATAATTTGGGAAATGTTACAAGGTTACCAAGTTACAGGCCTGTAGCAGCATGTACAGATTAGATATGTTATATTCTGAGAGAATACCTCAGGAGTGGCCTGAGGCCTTTTTTGGATGTGGGTTTTTTCTCCTTTTTTATCCAATGAGTTGCTGGTAGTTATTTGACATTTCTGTCATGGTTGATCCCTCACACACACACACACACACACAGTGCTGCTTGAAAGTTTGTGAACCTTCCAGACATGATGGGGTTTTGTGTAAAACAAAATGTATCAAATCAAATGTACATCCAAAACCCAATTTGTTAAGAAGATTTCCAAATGATGGACACAAACAAAGAAAAAAGGATATCTTGTCATTATGTATTGAACAAAAGAGTTTAATCTCACAAAAACTGGAAATTTGACTTGTGCAGAAATATGTGAATCCTTTTATTTAGTAACTTGTGGCACCTCCTTTTGCAGCCATTATTTCAACCAAACATCTTCTGTAACCACTGACCAGTCTCTCACATCTGTCTTTGGGGATTTTTGCCCACTCTTCCTTGCAGAACTCAGCCAGCTGAGAGAGGTTGGAAGGACATCTGGCATGTACTGCTCGCTTCAGGTCTTGTCACAACACCTCAATTGAATTGAGATCCAGACTTTGACTAGACCAATCAACAGTGTGAACCTTCTTTTCTTTTAAGCCATTCCTTGGTGGATTTGCTTAAATGCTTTGGGTCGCTGTCTTGTTGCATCACCCATTTTAGGCCGAGCTTCAGCTCTCTGACTGATGGCAGGAGATTCTCTTTAAGAATTTCTTGATAGGTCTGAGAATTCAAGTTTCCCTGAATAATAGGAAATCACCCTGGCCCAGAGGCAGAAAAGCAGCCCCAGACCTTCACATTTCCACCACCATGCTTCACTATTGGTAGGAGGTTCTTTTCCTGGAATTCAGTGTTAGCTTTTCTCCAAACATGGCAGCTTTGATTATGACCAAATCTATTTTAGACTCATCGGTCTAAAGAATGGACTTCCAAGAGGCCTCCTTGTTCTTTGTTCCAACAGGCAACTTTGTTATTTTTTTGAGAGCAGGGGCTTCTTTCTAGCAACCCTCCCATAAATGTCATGTCTATTTAATTTTCTCCTGATATGTAGATGCATGTACATTTAACCCAGATGCTGGGTTAAAACCACCTCCAGAGGTCTGCAACTCTCTAGAGGTGATATGTGGGTTGTCCTTTACCTCATTTATTAATTTTCTGGTGCTTCTCGATGATAGTTCTGATGGGCATCCACTTCTTGGCAGAGTTGAGGTCATGTTGATCCATTTGTAGATGATTTGTCTTACAGTGGATAGATGGATGGAGCTGGAATCTCTTGGAGATGGTCTTATAGCCTTCCCCAGACTGATGGGCTGTCACCACCTTCTTCCTGATGTCCTCAGATATCTCCTTTCCTCTTGGCATTCTTTGACTCCTTGACACTACAGTGGTTTGGTTGGTTACCTCTCTCTTTTAATCAGTGTTACCCAACCACTTTCCTAAGGATGTCTAATTGTATATTATATTAATTGTAATGTCTAATTGTTTGCTTAACTGATTAATTAAGCACCCAAATGTGTTTCACCTAAATCGGTTACCCACTTGACTTTACCAATGCAGCTGGGGCTTCACTTACTTTTGCACATACAATAATTTAATCTTTCATGTCATTTTTTGGCTACTCAAAACATTACCTTTAAACAAACTGATGCAATTGATCAAGATACATCTGACATTTATAAAAAGCAGGTGATGGTAAAATAAAAAAATTATGGTAAAACAAAGGAAAACTCTGAGCAGCTCAAGGGGTTCACAAACTTTCAAGCAGCATTGTATATATATGTATTTATGTATGTATGTATGTACAGTATATAGATAGATAGATAGATAGATAGATAGATAGATAAAAATGGATAAAATGGCTTTGGATAAAAGGGAAAACTGAGGAATTTAAGGCGTGCTAATTCTGGTGTGCTTTACTGTGCTAATTCCATTTACATAGAGATGAAAGTCTGCTGTCAGTTTAAGATTACTGCATGGCATAGTTGGGCATACATGAATGTTTATCTTAATTAGATCAGTAACAACACCAGAGGGTAAATATGTGGTAAATTTTTTAAAACAGTTTATTAGCTTAATTTCAAAGATATGCCGCGCAAAATCAAACTTGTGCAAAAGTGCAACAGAGTCAAAGTGCAAAGAGTAATTAGTCGAGTATTAGTCTGGATCTTATCTACTGTCCTTTCAAGTGAAACAGAATGTTATACATTATGCATTTACTTAAAGCAATACCTCAAAAAATTCTACATCTGGCGAAATGATCTTACAGCCTGAGGACAGCCATTCTGCTAAAAAGAAACATTAAAAGGTTTTCAAGAACAAAAATCTGCCTTCTTTTTTAACCCAAGACTGGTGGGAGAAAAATAATCGTTCAAGGCCAACTCTCAAAAACATCTTTTCGGTATTTCTCAGTTTTGCAGGGTTGTTGAATCAATACAGAGAAAATTGCACACCTATTGTTGAAGAGCACTTCTGCCAAACAGTGAACAGGACCAACCATTCAAACGATCATTTGTTTCACCTTTGTATACTTTTTCATTCACTGCGTAGACAGTCTCTTAACTACATATCTGAATAAAGACCCCAGAACATAATGAAAGTTTTGTTTATAGATTTTAAGTCTTCTTTATCTTATTTTCAGTTTTCTTTCCTCCTTCCCAGTCTCCATCAATCTCATCAATTCTTTATACCAGTGGCTGCTTGTCAGAAGCAGCGGAGGGCAGCGACTCCACGCTGGTTCTGTAGATGGGTTTCTTCTGGGAGCGGTCATCACTGAGGAAGAAGGAATACAAGTGTTTAAGATCGAAGATTGAGTGTTGTATCATATGGAAAAAGAAAATAGTAAGACACACTATTTTTCACACATAGTAAGACACAACACTCCTTGTGATGTGATGGAGGAGGGCCAAAGGTCAAAAACTGACATAAATCATTGCACTCATTTGCAGAAAATGGTCGTACAACAAGCCACGCCCCCCAGTCATTTTAGGGCTGCTTGGAGTACTTACATGGGTCCCTTGCACTTCGTCTGATTGGCTTGGCGGCAGAGGTATGTGATCATGGTAATCAGAATCACCAAAAGGACCAATCCTGCACCAGATACAGTGAGAGCGATGCGACCAGTGGTGGTCTCATACCAGCCAGCATCCTCTATAAAACACAGGGGAGAGGGACACAGTCACCTATTTTAGCCTCTTAATTTTGTCAAACTGCACTTAAAAGTCATTTCCAAAAGAAACCCTGATGATCTAAACACGATTAACACTTTAGAATTAGTAGCTCAGTCTGAGGAAGGTAGGCTAATTGATGGTAATTGTCTTAATTTTCTGGATCACATTGTTGTTTTCATTAGAAAAAAATGCAAAATGTTTAGGGGCTAATACGAGGGCTAATGCACAGCTTTAACAGCACAGAGAAAACTCTGAATAGTAAAGCAATAAATTAAAGAGGAATGTTGAATCATGAAAGAAAACTTAGTACTAGTTTTACTCTATTAGTTTACTCTACTAGTTATTCTACTAGTTACAAAATTAACGTTTGCTTTCATAGTATTAAAACATTCCTTGTTAATTATTTCTCTTCAGAGATGCAGCCTACCGTCCTTCTTGTATGTGTATCTTAATTACCTGATGACTAACGTACCTGCTGCTTCATATCCTCGTCCTCTAATGTACACATCCTCTTATTCTATTAAAAAGAACTCATTTCTCATTTATCTGTCCTCCTTTTCTTGGATTTTCATCTCTTCTTCCTCCATCATTTATGCTGCTTCTCTCTGACCTCATCACCCACAGAAAACATAGGTCTCGTATTCCTTTTGATGCATTATTGTAATGATATGTCTTAACCCTTTTCCATTATTAATACTCAGGACTGTAAGGCAATGACATAATGGCAGCTACTTTTGTCTTAACACCGTGTCTACAAGTGTATGACAGGACAAAGCCAGAACTCTCCTGTTATGATCAATGGAGCTGTCTAAACATGTGCCTGCTGCAGCGACACCTGCGTTGATTATAATGGAAGTGCTCTGACTTTCTCACATCAGACTGCAGTGCAGATGTACGACTGTCTTTCTGTGACATTTACTTCAGAGTAAATGCATTGAAACCAATTTCTAAATAATATTAAGTGCTGCACTGAGGCCCATAGAGCTGCTACATAAGCACAGGATGATTGGCTGGAGTTTGTGCTTTTGACGAATAGAATCGCAAGAGTAATAAGACATGTCATACGATTTGAGTTTTAATTTGTGCTGTACTGAATGTTCCTTATATTTACAAACATATTCTGGTCTACATGCTACTTCCTGCTAAAATCCTGCTGAAGGTTACCCCTTATATTAAATTTTAATTTGTTAAATATTTCCAGAATTTAAAAATATCTTGCCCTGAATATACTGAAAATCAAACGTTTGTTAAAACATTGTGCATTCATAATAAATTCTAAGTATAATAGGATTTTT
This sequence comes from Botia kubotai, assembly GCA_036877585.1. Taxonomy (NCBI): domain Eukaryota; kingdom Metazoa; phylum Chordata; class Actinopteri; order Cypriniformes; family Botiidae; genus Botia; species Botia kubotai. The sequence goes on from JAZGTI010001419.1 coordinate 38,550, forward strand.
TTCAAAAACCCACTGGTCACCCCCCACCCACTGTCATAATGAAGAAATCATCTACAGTAACTCAAGTTCAGTTTGAGCAGGTGACTAACAGCGGCACACTGTGGCCCCCTGCTGGCGGCTCACCTGGCAGAACAGTGACGCTGATTGTGCGTTTCTTCATGAGGGACTGCACAGTGGGGGACTGAGCTGTGCAGGTGTAACTCCCACCATCCTGACTTGTCACCTTCTCCAGCTTCAGCTTATTGGCGGACAAAACCCAGCCCTCTCCCTTGAAGAAAACAGACAAACACAGACAGAGAAGCTGAGAAGTGAAAACTGAAGCAGGAACAAGAGATCTCAAATAAGAAACAAAGCAGAAGTACCTTAGAGTTCCTATTAAATGAACCATGCATAAGGGGAAATCCATAAACGATTAAAAGTTACCCCTTAAATGCGCAGCACACGATTTCTGAGAAACACTGTTGTTATAGAAACGGCCCTTGTTGGTGATTGGCTATGAGATTGTTATGGTGTTGTGGTGATCAGCCTGATGTACACAGCCGAAACTGTGTGCAAACACACTATTTTTACACACAAACAGAAGAGACATCTACAGCAAATATTGTTTGTTTGTAGTGTTTGTAGTTTCAATAGTGTTTCTTAAACATCACTTACTGCACCTTTAAAGGGGAGTAACTATGTTTATCATATTGTATATATAATATATGATATTATCTTATGTTAGCTAGAGAGAATAATCCTTCACTGTAACTGGATTTAAGTCAAAAATATTATTTAACATGACACAGGACACGTGACAAGGGATTAGGTGAAGCAGATACAGATCCTTACTGTAACAATTGGCTGTTATATTATTTTACAGTGTACAATACAGGGAAACAAACGCCTGTGCAAAAACTAGTCAGAGCATGTGATAACCGTACAAATGCCTTTGGCTTCGGAGGTATTTCTGCAGTCTGTCAACAAAGTCTATTTCAATTTAAATGAAAGTGAACTAAGAGGATTCTCGGTCAAGCCAAGTTCTGGCTGAAGCACCATTGTTTAAGCTTATCCACTGGCTCCCAGCATCTTCCTGTTTCCGCTGCTGGAGTGCAGACATAAAGTATAATAAACAGGTAGCTGCTATGCTCCAGTGTACCATTATTCTGTTTGTACTATATTTCTGGTAATCTACTCCTATTCAATAATACACTGTTAAGGGTATATTTACAGTAACATTAATAACTGGACCAGATAAAAATGGCTTTGGTTGTACTCCAAACGTGTGAATTGTACAGTACAGAATAGACCAGACTGAGTCAAGTACCAACTAAAATGCAGTTCTATAAAGTTCTACCACATCACGTCATGAAATTCTATGACCATTTACTGACCCACATCATGACATTTAAAGGGATTTCCAGGCCTGACAAAAATACCTGTGTTCTATGCATGCTATATAGGGTTCCTTAAAGTATCTATTTATTCAATAGTTTCTATAAATGATCTATTAATAAAATGTGTTAATTGGTAAATCAATATATTCGAAATAATTTACTATATATATTTATATTAATTTAAATATATTTTATTTGATTTAATCAAAACCATTCATTTATGTTACTACATAACACACTTTTTTATTTTATGTGTCATAACAATCTTACGGTGCGGTTTAGCCCTGCTAACGCCTCACAGATCTGGGAGTTTTGTGACATGAATCCCGTATTATTTATGTATTCTGTAAGTTCCCTTTTCTAGCTAAGCAAGATGACATTTCACAACCCTTTTCCTCAGAACTGTGTGAAAAGTCTGTTTTCACTTAAACAGCCAATTGGAATTTCAGGGCTTTGCCTCAGATGTCCACTTCATTAAAACAGGTATGTAAAATCTTTTGCGACAGGCATAACATACCATGTTGCTGTGACACATAAATACCAAAAAGAAGGTAAAGGGAAAGCAAAATCATTCAATATTAGATCTGTCACCTCTTTGGTCCAGTAGTAATCAGGTTTCTCAGATGCAGAAGTGGAACATTCCAGTTCCACGTCATCCCCTAATCGAACCTTGAGCTCCTGAACCGAGTTAAAATAACGGGTTAGGTAGCCTAAACCAGCCCGGTGCACTGAAACCTCTCGCATATCTGAGAGAGAAGGAGAGAGAGAGAGCGATATAGAGAGAGCATAGGCGGATAAATAAAGAGTAGTTAAAATAACTCTGCTCTTCAATATATTTACATGCAACAAGGAAGTGGCACAAACAAATACTTGCACTTACTTGCACTTGGTGCAAGCGATGTATCATTATTGAGAATTATAGTGTATTAAATCTGTGTTCTCTGTAATAAACAATCAGCGCATGGATCATCTTGTCCCCATCTGTTATGTGAATTGAACCTCTCAGTATAAATCCATTCATTTTTTTCAGTTTTTCCAATAAGTCACCAGTGTCAACTCATCCCCGGACACAGCAAAGCCTCCAATCAATATCAACACTGAGTTAGTTATCTCTGGAGATACAGCGTTTTATTTGTACTCTAAACCTAAATCCAAAACAGAACTCTTCTTTTGTAACAAAATGTCATTGGAAACTTGACTTACACACAACGAGGGAAAGATTGAGACGTTAAGCATCTACACAATCTTGACATAAATGGATTTGTGTTTATAGAAATCAATAGGGATTTGCATCACTGCTCAGTTATATAAAGTCTTAACAAGTTTCCTAAAGATGCATGGCCCATGATGCATGTTCTTGGCAGAGGTCTGACTCTCACTCACAGTGGATGGGGATGGTGAAGGACTCGGATGAGTTATCTGGTGTGGAGAAGTCCTCAGAGACGCAGCGGTATGGACCCTCAGACCAGGACTGGATGCTAGGAATGAAGAGCAGCAGTTTGCCCTCCTCTCTTCTCACATCCACATCGTACAGAAAACACCGGCGGTAGAAATACACCTCATCCGACTCGAGGCGATACCACTTCCTCATGTACTGTTGGGAAGAGAAATTTCACTCAGACAGTTTGTGTGAAAAACATAAACACACGCCACCTGTTGCTGATTGGCTACAAGTGTTACGGTGTGACGAACTACTAAAACTGTTGTTCACTACAAATCTTGCCTTCCACTCTTGCTTTATTATTTATTAGTGACTTGTGGCCTAATGTCATATGTGATTATTTTAGAAGACTTTAGAATTGCATGACTTGAACTTTAATTGTGTTTTAATTGTATTTTTGGAGCCTGAGAGACATGGTCTTTATAAAATATGTTGTATCAAGAGGAGCTGTGTAAAGAATCTTCAAAAAATATTCATATTTGTTGTATAAAAATAAAATAATGACAGGTTTGGAACAACATGACAGCAGTTTTTTTTAAATGAACTATCCCTTTAACTCCCAGACTGACTTCATGTTAAAGACCTGTGTGAGTTTTTATTTGATATGAGGTTCATTTACAAATTTTTATTACATTTATAATACTTGTAGGAAGTAGATATTGGCTCTTGGGTCTTACTAACACAGGTTAATGAAAGTTTGCTAAACAAAACATCTGTCTTTGTGATTGGTCGTATAGAAACTCTTTTTTTGTTGGCATAAATGCATCTAGATGTCTGGAAAAGGTGACAAACAGACAGCATGTCGACAGAAGCAACAGATGTTGTGAATCCTCGAAAGACTCCTCAGTGCCAGATACTAATTAAAGCCAGAATAACAGCCTCTCAGATGCCTGTGCAACACACATTCTGCATTCTGCTGTGTAAACACTAGTTTCAGAACTGATTCATTCAGATGAGAATGTTGCTGTTCTTCGTTTGTTGTTGTCCTTGTCTATCAGTTGGTTAGAGAAAATTGTGGGGTAGGAAATTACATTTCCTTAAGAAATATATCAGTAATCTAAGATCTCTTTTTCACTGTAAAGTTTCTGTTGACAGTAATCTGATCTGCAGCCTAACAGAGAGCAGGCACAGGCAAACACAACTGACCTGAACTTTGCTCATTTCTCAAGAATAATTAAGGTGTCATTTTAGTTTCGGTCTACTGTTTTTCAGACATTAACAACAAATGTACACCAAAGCACATTTCATTACAAGCACTTCCTTGCTAGTGTGTAAATGCGCTTACCTTAGAGAACCTTTCAAAGTGCACTGAGCTCATATTCAGCTCTGATTGTGCGTCCACACACTCCAGCGTCACATCTTGTCCTTCCAGAACTGGCGCAGATGGGCCTTTCACCATCAGAGAAGCTGAACATACAAAAACAACACAGTATTAAATAAGCATTTGCATAATGTAGCTTCCTGTTTATTCAGTTCTGTATATACAGATCCACCTTTGTAAGACGCTCTAGAGAAAAATATCTATAAATGCAAATGTTTGTAACAGCATCTGCATAATTTCATGTACAAAAAATGCCAAAACATGCTGCTTTGGTTTGCTAATAGGACTGTGGACAAAATAATCCATGTCTTTTCTGTCTTTCTAGTACGTACTTCGAATGACTTTGCACATGGAGCGAATCATCCATAACCACAACAAAAGCACAACAGAAGCAGATCATTTGAACACTATCTGATGCAAAACATCGTGAATATAAAACATATACAAGTAATGTCTTTTTTACTTTTGCATCCTAGTCCCACATCCAATGTTAATGACATATATATTATTGTTGTCAAATAAAGCACGATGCTTTGAATAAATTTACATATTGTGTTAAATGTCTATAAAGTATTAAAGCACAGCAAAGTTATAACTCAGATGTGTAATACCATTTCCTTAAAATGTTGTCTAACTGGTTGCCTCAACAGGATGTGCACAGTTAGGTGAGGTTACAAAATCCTTGTTTTGTTGTTCACGAGTGCACATTGTGCATAATGCATGTTAACTTGACTCCAGTAAGTCTGAGTTTTTCCATTGTATGGTTTATACAGGTGGCAAACAGCAACATTTTCATTTTAATTTCTTTCCATCCCCACTGGATTATACGTGAGGTTATGAATGAAAATATCAGACGTGCAATTATAAAGATGCCTTATTTTTTAAGGAAAATCTATCCAAACTTTATCTTAATCATCCAGCAACAACAGGACTGTACTTTTCATTAGGTAAGCTGCAATAAAAGTTGGAATATAAACATAAACACACACTTCCTGATATTCGTAAATTTCTTAAATTGTACAGGTTGACAGGTTGTGTAGAACAGGTTTAAGTTACCTAATATCGCATCGTGTTTAGCATTTATGACGATATAAAACGAAATAAAACAATATATATATTTACCAGTGGAACTTTGGAGATAGGTGAGCGCGAGCACTGCGAGGAAAACGTAGCCTCTCATTTTGATGGATACTTGACTCTCTCTCTCTTCTTCTGCCAGAATACAACTTTGTAAAAACAATTTATGAGCGCGGAAGAAGGCGGAGCTTGCTGTAAATGTCGGGCAAGTAGTTTTTTGTTACACAACGCGAAGATAAACATGCATGCTTTATAACTAATATAATACTGTCTAATATTGACGCATAACAGTGCACAAATTTAACTGTTGCAAGGTATCTGTTTAAGATGTGTTATGCCATGGCTTCAAAACTAATTTGGCTTATGAAAATCAGCCATAAATCCCTTGTCACTTGTATCCAGCTTACAGTTCTGTTTTTCTATAGCTTGTCAAATGTGAGGACGCACTGAAAAAAGCCCATTAAAAAAAGCCCATGAAAAAATTTATTTTTGTGAAAACCTTAGTAACAGTTTATGTGAAGCTAAAACCCCTGCTTTGTTTCACAATCATTTTAAAAGAAACGCTTTGCCTGACCTCAGTGAAGCGTAACGTGCGTGTTTTCTGTTGTGACTTGATGTGAAATTAATATCTTACCATTTAAACTTCTTTACAATACAAAACAATACAGCTCCAGGTCAATGCCATGGAGTTAGAAGTAAAAACAAAAACATGAGTAAGGTATACTTGTAACGGATAGGTCAGTATCTACAGTATGCCTACGTACAGTACTGTATAAAAGGCAAAATGGAAACTTCCTAATCTGATGTTCACTGACCTTACAGTAAAGTAAGGTGCTGGGTGACTCAGCACGGGTGACACATTTTAAAGGAAGTTCATACAAAGGCTACAACTAGCTATAGCTTTAAATATTGCCCGTAGTATGTAATTATACAAAACCTGACTTTGGTCTCCCGCATTTAA